>AJFK01000033.1:0-156639 GCA_000467715.1 Hysterium pulicare CBS 123377
AAAAGAAGGATGATTTCGAAAACGACTGTAACGTACTTATGTAAGATACATACAACGTATGTGGAGAGCTGACAGGCGATCGATGGCCTCGAATACTATGCACATTGCATGTCACCGTCACAACTACATATAAGAATGACATGCCACGACTCGCTACTGAGCTGCTACGGCATGCACGATCCTTAGATCCTTTACTGCCTTTACTACTTCGCCCATGTCGAGACCTGACAGCGGCTCAAAACGAATTGCGATGGCTCCGCGAACATGCCCTCGAGACGACCCGAAATGCGTCCACTAGAAGTCGCGTGCCAGGATGGAGGGCGCTTCTAAGGCAATTAGTGGAACAGAGGGCTTCCGGAGAACCCCTACAATATATCCTAGGTACAGAATATTTTGGAGAGTTGAAGATTCACTGCAGGCCGGGTGTTTTGATCCCTCGGTATGACGATATGTGCCTGTGGTTCCTCGCTTTTAATTACTGACTTGGCCTCCTCTATCCAGACAAGAGACTGCTGCATCTGTTATTCACCTTGTTTCTCTGATCCGTCAATCTAGAGCGCTTCCGTCCGAACTACGCGTCCTGGACCTCTGCAGTGGGACCGGCTGTATTCCTATCCTTTTCCAGCATCAATTCAATAAAATACCGAGAGACGACGTTAAGCTTCGATTAATGGGTGTGGATATCTCTTCCGTTGCCCTTCGGTTAGCGCGATACAACCTTCGATGCTTGCTAGAGGACCAATACGATAAGCTACATCAGTGGGAGAATCGTGCTGGATGGAGACGAAAGTACAAGAAACACAACATGCTCAAACCTCGAGTAGATGACTTGAAAAATACCGAATTTCGATCAGAAAGCAAGCTCGAACTGCTTCCTGCGGATGTTTTCATTGATCCCTTGAATGCCCGTAGGCTCTACCCTCCGTCATTTACAGCCGCTCTGAACTTTACAGAAAAGCCACGTTTCTGGGACATATTGATTTCGAACCCACCTGTACGCAGACTTCCGTCCATAATCCTTACATATCTCCGCTAAGAAAAGTACAGTACATTTCGCCGAAGTCCTATTCACGGACAACTGCGAAATCCGTGCGGAACTTTGAACCAAGACTGGCGCTTGTTCCTCCAACCGAGAGTGGCAAATCAGATACCGAGCAAGGCGATGCATTTTTCCCTCGCCTTATAGCAATAGCCAAGCAGGTGGAAGCAAAGATTGCTCTATTTGAAGTGGCAGATTTGGAACAGGCTCTTAGAGTTGCCCGTATGGCTCGAGATACACAGTACTTTGACGGCGTAGAAGTGTGGAGAGATCAACCTGATCTAAAGCCATTGGCTACTGGGGATGAGCCCCAGGACGAATTTGAAGTGTTAGGCCAAGGCCACGGTCGCTCCGTCCTGTGTTGGACAATGCGAGGAGCAGAATGGCTAGGGAAGAGGAACATCGTCCCATCCTCAGATTAAGACCGTCCGACGCATACAGCTGCCAAAGCTGCTGCTGCCAATTGCTCAACCATGGGTTCATCAAATTCCCTTTCCCCAATTCCATTTGCTTGAATCTCAAAAATTGGCTCCGAAGAACTCTGGCTTTCTTCGATTTGATTGGTGTGTCGTTCGTCATGTGCTTTCGATCCAGGTGGCTTTAGCTGCTTCACGCTTCTCGTTATACCTAGCTAATACACCGGTGCTCAGCATATACCACTAATATTTCTTGTTCTCCGCTTTGGACACAACTACTACATAAATGGCAGCTGATGCGGTTCCCTCGTCGAGTGGTTTTCCATCATCTTTGTCATCGAAATACACTCACCCTATTATTGATTGTATAGGCAAAACAAAGCTAGATTCTATGAGATTATGACAACCATAGCTACTGTTAAATGATGGCCGAAGAGGCAGAGTTTAAATCTCCGACCGTCAGTATACTACATTTGATGGATTCTTCTACTGGGTCCTCGCAAATCCACTCTCCTCTTTCAACCAAGTCGCATAGTCCAACATCCCCGGATGTAGTTCACGACACAAGGGCACGTTAGCCCCATATCCTTCTACTTCAAACCACTTGAACATCTCCCCGACTTCCTCCTTTTTGAAAAATTTGACCGCTGAGCCGACCAGACACGGCACCATCTTCACGTCAGTTCCAATCACCTCCTTATAGATCCTCGCCGCTTCGGTTCCAGTTAGTTCGTCGCCCGCCAAAGATATTGCTGCGTTGTGGTACTTGGTATCGCTAGGATATAGAAACGCTTGGGCAGCGAACCACCCAATATCCTTGGTTGAAATTGTCTGGAGCTTCTTATTGCCCATCTGCTCCCACATACGGGCAAATCCTTGGCCGTGAATATCCTGTGTGTGGTTCTCGAAAAAGGTAGTGGGTCGCAGAATGGTGTATATAGGCTTTCCGCCATGAGCAGCCACTTGATCTTCCAAGTACTTCTCAATAGTATGTTTGGCCCTAAGATTGGCCACCGGAGTAGGGTTGGTGGGCGATTTTTCCGGTCCACCGCGGTCGCCCGAAGAGTAAACTATGTGCTCCACTCCATTCGAAATGGCGAGGTCGACAAGAGCTTTACCTTGAGTCTCTTCGACATTGGAACCCGGAGAGTTTACTTGGACGCTGAACACGCCGTAGAGTGGGCCAGCTTGATCAAAAATGGCCGAGGGATTGTCGAGATCACCTTCGATAAGGGAAACGTTCGGCTTGGAGGCCAAGGTTTGGGCGCTCTTTGATTGTTTGGAGCGCGTTACTGCAAGAATATTGAAGTCGTTGCCATAGGGGGATGAGAGGAGAGCGCTGATCAAGGCGCTACCTTGTTTGCCAGTGGCGCCAGTGACAAGGATAGTTTTTAGGGGCTGAGACATGTTTGGACTGGTATTGGATTTCGTTGCGAGAGGGCTATGCGTAGATTGAGTCTGTAATGGAGTAGATTTGAAGTGGGAATGCTGATGGAAAGATTTGGTAAGAGCCAAAAGTGAAAGGAAGTCGAGCTAAATAACACAAATTGATGGAGATGTTGCATGCATAGCCTCCCAATTGTTGTTCCGCACCACTTTTTAAAAATAGCTTGAACTGGATTCAGGAGGTTCAACTGTTGTCCGAATTACGGGGCTGAAACGCTTTGTGACAGCTCTAACGAAGAACGCGGAGAAAAAAGAAGTCCAAGATTTGAGCGCTCTGCGACTGTGTTCGACGCATTTTCATTTATTGCGGCCGTAGTGAGGAATATGAACCTGGTGATAGGCCGCTTGTTGGGAGACCCCGAAACGTGCAAGTCGGCGGCGGGACGTTGAGTCTTCCACCATCTGCTTACTAATCGGCTAGATATTAAGCCGATGCCTAGGTACCTTCGTCTGCGGTACATGACCTTGCTCCCTAAAATCTCTGAAGAGTGCTAGGAGCAAGAGTGTGAACATATATGGGAAGGGACTTGAGTAAAGTCCACAGACTTACCTGGTCGTGTACTTTCTGGGCCTTGTGATGCACAGAAGATTGCTGCACTGTTAAAATAGCTGGAGGTTAGGTTGATTTTCTACCATATATCACAATAGAAGGCTATGCGCACGATATCTTGGTGTCTGCTGAGAGGACTAGATACTCCTTTAGGGCCACTTTAACAATAGTATATGTGCCTGGACACATCACTCGGAAAACAAAAAGATTGAATATAACGACCCATTACTTTTGATCTCGTTAGGCGCTGTTCTATACAGATCCAAACACCGTTAACAAACGCATAATTCTACCATCTCAGCTCCTCCACCTCTTCCAAAACTTCCACTTGATGCTCTTCTCATTTCCTTCTTCCCCATCCAAATGCCTAAATCGTCCCCGTTCTTTCTTATGTCTTCGCCCAACCCATCCAAACCAAATTCCCAATCCGACACCCATGAATGCAATAACGACGAGTGTCTGCACAGGCTGCGCAAACACAGCTCTACTAAGTAAGAACAGACTAACGCAGCAGAAGATAATTGGGGTGGTAATCCACGTCTTGTACGGTCTCTCCAACATAGGTTCTCTGACTCTTAGAACGATTAGGCCAAGTACCGCAAGGAAGTAAAATGTGTAGCCCGCTACGCCGTAGAAGGTTACTAGAGTGTCGAAAGAGCCGATGACGATGTAGACAGCTGTAATAACGAGGTTGAGCGTCATGGCTAAGATAGGCGTGAAGAAGAATCCGGCATCTGGGTCCGCGAAGAGCTCCACCACCTTTCTTTTCCACCCTTGCAGTTTTCCTTCTTTCGCATTTACATGTAAGCTGTGCAGGCGTATTGCTCTATGGGCCTTGCCCCAACCAATGCTTCCAAAAATTCCAGGGAGATACCCTTCTTTCCCAGCCGCATACACTAGTCTCCCACTCGTAAACGTAGTTGCATTCAAAGCGCCAAAACATGACCCGGAAACGAAGAGAGCGAGAATTAGAGAGCCAATGGGACCATAAACTTGGGATCCGAAGGCTACGGCTACGGTGTTGGAGGATTCGATTATAGAGAGCGGCAGGACGAGAAAGTACGATAGGTTGGCCAGGAGATAGAAGGCGATTACGAGGGGAAGAGACGTGTGGATCACGCGTGGGAGATCTCGAGTAGGGTTCTTAAATTCGGCCGTTACGTAGTTAACCTATTGTTGGAGTTAGTCGAAGGCTCCAGAAGTGGGTTTGTGAATGTGACTGAACAAAGCATCATGACGTCGTTATCAGAGCATGGATAAGGGGATGGGAATGCGTGTGAGTATGAATAAAACTCGAATATTAATCGTGACGCTGAAGCCCCAAAGCACCGTAGACGTCGAAACACTGAGAGAAATCACAAGACTGATGAAGAGTTGGAAGCCTTACATTATCCCATCCGTCAAATGCCCATAATCCCGCATACAGAGCAACCGCCCAATTGGAAACATTAGTATTTGTGCCGTCAAACCATCCATGCTTTTTCCAATCATCACTCGCTTTCCCTTGGTAAGAGAGTCCTGTGGCGGCGACCACAATGCCAGTGATAGCAACACCAAGTAGCGCAACGAACTTCATAAACATGAACACATCGGCACTGCGGGTTCCCAACTTCGTAGATAAGCAGTTAAGGAACGTGACCAGGAAGAGGCCAGCGAAGGCAACAACTTTATTCAGCCATTCGCTGGCTTCCGCAGCGTCGGCTCCAATTGCTGCACGCACGCAGTATTCGCCGAAAATGATAGCAATGATTGCCGCGGAGCCGGGCTTCAAGACGCAAACAGCGCACCAGGTGAATAGGAAGCCTGCCCATTCGCCGAATATCTTTGACAGATAGACTTGCGCGCCACCATTTAATGGTATGGCTCCTCCGAGCTCAGCATAACTGGCTGCTCCTGTCCAGGCTAGAACTCCAGCGACAGCCCAGACGATTAGAGAAGCGCCTGGTGAGCCTGCATTTATATTGACTTGGCTTGGCGAGGAGAAGATGCCTGAACCTATGATAAGTCCTACTACCAATGATAGTCCGTTCAGATATGTGAGAGACTTTTGTTTCTCCAAACCGCCATTAAGCGCATTCGTGGGGTCAAGAGAAGGATTCGAGGGCGCGCCCAGGGCAGTATAGCCTTGTGCGGTTGAAGAGAGAGGGAAGAGATTCGGGGCGAAATCGAAGGCAGAGGAGACGGAGTATGAGCGATTGTGACGATTGGGTCGTTGGCCGTTTGCTGCTGGGTTCAACTCTGAAAGAGGGTCTTCATCGTCGAAAGAAACTCTTTGGGAGGAACGAAGACCGGACGAAGACGATGAATCTAGCGAGCTTCTTTGCGAGAGGTGCGAGGAGGATGCAAGGGATGCAAGCTCGAGAGAGTCGCGGGGGGGATGTGCGGAGGCGCTTTGGAGGGTCGAATAAGTTGCGCGAGACATTGCTACCTGGGCCACGAGTACAAAGCAGCCATTACCGGCGATGGATGTGCGAAGGGGATGTGGTGGCGGGCCCCTTTATTGCGCAAGCTGGCTCGGTATAGCGGGCGCAGGTTGATGTTGAGGAAGAGGGAGAGGAAGAGGAAGAGGAAGAGGAAGGGTAGGCCATTGGACGGAGGATCAATGCTGCAGCCCACCACAATACCCAAAGTACTGCAGCCCGCATGGGGTTTAGCCGCGTGTCGCGAACGAGCTTCGAGAAAACTCCGTCCAAGGAGCACCTGCATCTACACACCTGGGCACATTCACTGGTTGCAATGCCGCCTTTGCGACGGCATGGTCCCCGTTCCAGGTAATGCGAGGCCTCGCTCTTCTCTCGCCAGGCTGGAGGCCGTTCCGTCGTGCGCCTCCCCGCCTCCGCCGCGCCGCATCTTCCCACAACGATCGGACAGCATGGGCAGCACTGCACCTGCCGGCAATTGATGCAAAGTGGCAGGCACGATGGAAGGACCACACGCCCGCAGAGAGAGCCAAATCCCCATGGCGCCAGCCAGACCAGGGGAAAGCCTACATCCTACCAATGTTCCCCTATCCTTCCGGAACGCTTCACCTGGGCCACCTCCGCGTCTACACCATTTCCGACGTCCTGGCGCGGTACAAGCAACTGCAAGGCTATGAGGTCATACATCCAATCGGCTGGGATGCTTTCGGCCTGCCTGCTGAGAATGCTGCCATCGAACGCGGTGTCAATCCGGAGACTTGGACAAGGCAGAATATTGCCAAGATGAAGACGCAGATGTTGGCTATGGGTGGCCGATGGGACTGGGATAGGGTATGCTGAGCTGCTCTGTGGGGTGTCAATCTTGGGCCAGTGCTAATTGCCCATCTCCCTTTGCATAGGAGCTCATGACCTGCGACCCTTCCTTCTACAAGCACACCCAACGCATCTTCCTCATGCTTTACGAAAGAGGCCTAGCATACCAAGCCGAGGCTGTCGTCAACTGGGATCCAGTGGACAATACCGTTCTCGCCAACGAACAGGTGTGACTTTCTCTCGTCGACCAATATCGAGCTGCTAACGAGGTTAGGTTGATGCCAATGGTGATTCATGGAGATCTGGGGCCAAAGTTGAGAGGCGAAAGCTCAAACAATGGTTCCTAAAGATCAAAGAGTTTCAGGAGCCTCTCTTGCAGGATATGGACCTTCTTGCTCGGGAAAACAAGTGGCCTGAAAGGGTCTTAGCTATGCAAAGGAACTGGCTGGGAAAGTCTGAGGGTGTCAAGCTCCGATTTAATATTGAAGACTGTCATCAGAATCAGTCGGGAGCCGTTGAGATTTTCACGACAAGGGCAGACACGTTGTTCGGCGTCCAATACATTGCCTTATCCCTCCGTCATCCCGTTGTTTTGGAAAGGGCGAAGACAGACAAGGCTCTGCAGGATTTCCTTTGCGATGCTTCAAAGCTGCCGGCAGACTCCAAACTCGGCTTTTGTATCTCTGATATATTAGCGAGGAATCCCGTTTTCGCGGTATCGGGCGGTCAATCGGCTCTTGAGAACGAGCTTGTTCCTGTTTACGTGGCACCCTACGTATTGGATGACTATGGCTCGGGAGCTGTTATGGGTGTACCTGGACATGACACTCGCGACTATGAGTTTTGGCGGACAAATCAGGGCGGTCGCCCAATATGGAAAGTCGTTGTACCACCTGGAGTTACTACTCCCGAAGCTTCGATCTTATTTACTGGCGACAATGACAAACCTCATGTCATGAAAGGGACTCTAACTAATGCGGCTGGGGATCTTGCTGGGCTAACCTCTGATGAAGCTATCAACCAGGTCGTAGAAAGGTTTGAAGCCGCTGGGCTTTACGTCGAGAAGACAGCAAATTGGCGCCTGCGCGATTGGCTCATTAGCCGGCAGCGTTACTGGGGGACTCCAATTCCAATCATTCACTGTCACACGTGCGGTCCGATCCCTGTGCCGGAGACAGATCTACCTGTTGAGCTTCCCCAGGTGTCGGATAAGCTTCTCAAAGGCAGGTCTGGAAATGTTCTGGAACACCTCCGAGGGTGGAAAACAACGACCTGCCCAAAATGCGGTTCCGTCGCTGAACGCGAAACAGATACCATGGACACATTCATGGATTCCTCTTGGTATTTTATGAGATTCTTGGACCCGGGAAATAAGGAGTCTCCAATCAGCCCTCTCAAAGCCGAATCGGATATGCCTGTAGACATATATGTGGGAGGAGTGGAACATGCGATATTACATCTTCTCTACTCTCGATTCATATCTAAATTCCTCGCAACTACCCCTCTCTGGCCTGGCGGCGGCGGTCCTACCAACAAAGGCGAGCCTTTCAAGCAATTGATTACTCAAGGTATGGTGCATGGTCGCACCTACACGGATCCTCAGAATCCTGGCCGATTTCTGCGCTCAGAGGAGATCGACTTTACGGAATCTGAAATGCCTGTCATCAAATCCAATGGATTGAGTCCAGTCGTGAGCTTCGAAAAGATGTCAAAGAGTAAACACAACGGTGTCGATCCTAGCGCTACGATAGCAAGATATGGTGCAGACGCTACAAGAGCGCATATTCTATTTCAGGCGCCTGTAAGTGATGTACTTGAGTGGGATGAAGGCAGCATTATCGGCATTCATCGTTGGTTTACGCGACTGCTTCGACTCTCCAATGTGCATTGGTTTCCCGCCATCCTGCTTAAGGGATTCGAGCCGCCAAACGATATAGACTTGCGTATCACGGACCTTCTCGACTTGTGCCTTTCCGAAGGGAAGTTGAAAGTACCCAGTCAGAACGGTGTACGACTGGTCGTGGACACGTCTGATCTGGCCTCCAATCTTAAAAAGGAAGAAGCCGACCTGTGGATACTAACTCAAAAGACGATCGACAGCGTTACCAGCGCATATTCGGAAGCTATATCTCTAAACACAGTCATTTCGGATCTAATGACACTGACGAATAAGATTTTCGATATGCCACACAGGTCCGCACTTACCCCTCGTGTACAGTATCTGTCTATGGTTCACCTTCTCCGTATGCTTGCACCCGTCGCACCCGCTATGGCCGAAGAGTGCTGGGAGATCATGCATACCAAGGTATGCCATAAAAATACTCTGCAATCCAAGCATCCCTTGGGCCTCAGCGGTGGCCCCAGTATATTTGCGCACGGATTCCCCAAAGCCCACATGGATGACTTAGCTCTATTGGATGTGCGACAAACATGCGCTGTCCAACGCGATGGGAAATTGAAATTCAGCATTGATATCCGGAAGCCACCCGCAGAAATTTTAAACTTAGGGGATCATAGCCAAAGTCTAACAAGTTATGTGCTGGAAACGCTGAAATCGGATCCCGTGGGCGAAGAATGGCTGAAGTTTGATGGAAAGATGTGGCGATATGAAGGTAGCAGCCCGTGGCCTGAATGGGTGAGTGGAATACTACCAAAAGGTTGGAACGCTATCGTTGTCAGAGGAGGGAAGACAATAAATTTCATTACTCCTAAGAAAACCAAGGGGAAAACAAGACCTGGTCCAGGTGCCGGAGCAGGAATCAAACCCGAAGCTAGGGCTAAAGCCAAATGCAAAGCCAAAGCAAACAGCAAGGCCAAAGCCAAAGTCTAAAGCGTCTGCTCTAGCGAAAGGAAATAAGTCCATGCGTGTGGAAAGAGCTTCTACGGAGGTACGGCTGTAAGCCGATTCTCAACATTTCAAACGTAAGAAACTGAGTATTCCACACAAGCATGAGTCTCGTTGGGAAGGGCGAGGGAGCAGGAAGGTGCCTGAGAAGAGTGAGATGAAGACTAGACGTGGAAGACATAAGATATTTATGTTTGGCTGTAACTTCACACCTATGTAAACTTTTCTTGTATTTGTATTATATTCGGCTAGTCGTAGGATGCATACCTGGATTATGACTTTCCATACTCCATTCTCAGTAAAGGCCTATGATGATGCTCGCAGAAGTATACTATACAAAAAGGGACGATTCTTATGTTTTTGAATTGCCTTGCTGGACGATATAGGTTGAGGGGAAGTTCTTGCCTTTTTGCTTGACGAAGGGCGATGTTGCACATTCGGAGATGGCGGAATGTCTCCGCGTTGGGTATTGAGGACCCAGACATTTTACCCATGCCTATCCGTATCACGAAGCCTCTATCACTCACGCCCGTTTCTCTTCTCATATGACATGTACCTGAATCGTTGGAGAAGGCATATAGCATCAGCTTCAAACTTTCAAGTTCGCCTTGCATCCTCCACACCGCGCCCACGCATCTCCATTCCTCCTCCGTTCACGGTGATAGAAACATGTCCGTCGCCAACATGTGCCTGTCGCCCGGCTCCTGCAGATCTCGACATAGATCGAAAATCTGCACTGAATGGCACTATGGCCGCTTATGCGGAGCAGCTCTTGATATGTACGGGGAAAGATGACTGGAAAAGCCGTATTGACGAGGACGACGACGCGGAGTTTGTGAGACGGCTGAGGGGCGTTCTGGGGAAGGGAGGGAAACTTTTCGATGTTTGTTTGTTCCCCTGCTTTTATGAATCTGTAATATATAGCGACAAGAGGCAATGGCTAAAAACGGTGGTTGTAGCCGTTCAATAACATTATGATCACAAATTCCTCCTTCAAATCCGCAACCCGGTCAGGAACCTCCGCATATCTCCTTCCCAGCTTCAAATATATACCTACTCTACCACAAACGTCGGAATCGATTGAAAAGTTTGCGTCGGGCTTCTTGAGCGCTATCGAACTCCACCAGGCTCATAATGTGTTATCGGAAAAGCAGAAGAAGGTCTTGATGAGGAACTCAGATCTCCAGGTCGAATTCTCGGACATGAGAAATATAAGTGAGATCATTGTTCTAATATGTGGACATGGTGGCCGAGATCAGCGCTGTGGTATTCTGGGACCACTGCTGAGAGCTGAGTTCGAAGAGAAGCTAAGGATGAAAGGGATAGCTCTGAGTGCGGATCCGCCTGTAGAGGATCGATCAAACGGTGGCTGTCTGTCTGCTAGGGTGGGCCTGATAAGTCACATCGGCGGTCACAAATATGCTGGCAATGTGATTGTCTATATTCCACCTTCGTTCAAAGAGAACGCACTTGCAGGGAAGGGGATCTGGTACGGAAGAGTTGGGCCGGAGCACGTGGAAGGCATTATCTCCGAGACCATCTTGAGTGGAAAGGTGATCAAAGACATGTTCAGAGGGGGGGTCAAGCAAGGTGGAGAGATTTTGAGGCTGTAGGATAATCGAGATTGGTCAGGAGTGACAGGATTGGATTTTGGCTAGACGCACTTTAGTCCCCTATTCCAGGTATAGAGCTTTTGTACCAGAATGTACTCTCGGCGTGAATTGGAGTAAATCCTAGTTGAGTTGTACAAAGGGTCAATACCTCCTGATACAAATATGTTTTGAATCATTATTGATAGGAAACAATGGAGCTTGGACCCTTTCCTCGAAAGCTCTTAAAATCAAAGCTCCCCATCCCCCTCTTCTTCGCAGCACAATGTTTCCACTCATGCGCAGGTAACAGGTATAGCCATCACAATGCCTTTTTCTCCCTCTATTCTCTTCCGGCCGCCGCAAAGCGGTATGCTGATAGTCCTGGGCACAAGCGTGCTCGGCGGTGCGGCGTACCGATGGAGCTCCTCCGCAGACACTTCCGAGAGCTCACTGAACCCGCACAGCTTCACACCATACACTTTAATACACAAGCAATCTGTTTCTCCAACGAGTGCCATTTTCACGCTACGGAACCGCGAACAATCTCCAGATCCTCAATCTTTGAAAGATATCTGGAAACGCGCAGTTTGGAGCGTGCAAGTCAAACAACCGCAATTGCAGATCGCGAGGGCTTATACACCACTTCCTCCTTCTCCCTTCTCCTCCTTGCCGACGACTGCTGAAGAAGGACCCCAAGATCTCCGACTTCTGATTCGCAAAGAGCATTCCGGAGAAGTATCGACATACCTACACTCACTACCCTCACAGTCCACCCTCGAACTACGTGGACCCAATGTAGAGTGCGAGCTACCACGTGATATCAAGGAGATATTATTTTTAGCCGGAGGCACCGGCATAGCCCCCGCCATGCAGGTTGCATATGCGATGAAGGGGATGGCAAGGAGCAGGATGTGCATATTATGGGCCAGTAGGCGAAGGGAGGATTGTGTTGGCGGCATCAGTGATGAGGCAGAGGCTTTGGGACACAGGACAAGGCAAGGATGGTGGAATTGGCTGGGGCTTGAGACCAGGAAGCAGAGTATATCCCTAGACTCCTCGGCACGATTGGGGGAGAAGGGCGCTATCGTCCAAGAATTGGATGCATTGAAGCAGCAGAATAAACCGCACACGCGAGGCCTGAGCGTAGAGTATTTTGTCGATGAAGAAAGTAAGTTTATCAGGGCTTCCAACGTTGCCAGGTATCTGAGCAGAGGGGGTCAAGAAGACGAGAATGGAAAGAAAGTCATCTTTGTCTCCGGGCCGGATGGATTCATTGAGTACTGGGCTGGAAAGAAGATTTGGATTGGAGGGAGGGAGGAACAGGGTCCGCTGGGCGGAGTCCTAGGAAATCTAGACATTAAGGGGTGGAAGGTTGTTAAATTGTGACGAGCATTCCTTGTAGATGTCGTTGATGTTGCCGCCAACTTTCAACAATTGAATTCTCCCCATCCGCTTGGAGTAATATTCCCCGATGCAATCGCACCTTATCCCATCTAGCCAAATGAGGATAGGTACTTGAGCGGGACTAATGCTAACCTTAGGATGTTATCAATCGGATGGAAAATTCGGAGCGGACTTTAAAGGCTCAATCGCCCCGGGCCACGTTACGAAGCATCACGACGCTTTGTCTTTTACTGCTGCTCTCCAAATTCCGCGCTGATTAATCTCAAGAAAAAATATCCTGAAATGTCCACTGATTAGGCCCGGATTCCGCTTGTTCATTCAAATATGCCCCTTCGACCTCAAGTACATTGCCCCGTGTGCATAAAAAGTTCTCCGCGAGTATGGCGCCCTTGACAAGAGCAAATACAGGAGTGAGGCCAACATGCTTCAAGTCTACTTTTCAAGAGATATTCTTCGTCCTATCTGTCACAATGGCCGTTGCTATGTCCGCTTTTCTAACGGGCTCGACCACCGTCATCAATTCATTCGCTGGGAGAGACCTGAAAATGTCAAATGCGGAGATTACTTGGATCACTGCTTCTTCTTCGTATGCTAGTCCTTACCCTATACTGATCATCTGCTGACACATAAGGAATGAAGTCTATCCTCCGGCTCGCTTCTTCTATTTTTTGGGAGCGTCGCAGACCTGTTCGGGCGTAAATCCCTATTCATAGCTTCCATGTTTCTCTTCGCCGTCTTCGGCCTCGCAGCAGGATTCTCGAAGAACGCGATCACCCTCGACGTTCTCAACGGTGTTATGGGTATTTTCTCTGCCTCCGCAGTCCCGCCTGCACAAGGTATCCTTGGCGTCATCTATGAGAAGCCATCGAAAAGAAAGAACCGTGTGTTCGCATGCTTCAGTGCCGGTAACCCCTTAGGTTTTGTCTTTGGAACGATTTTTTCCGGCGTCGCGACGGAACTGTTCAGTTGGAGGGCGAGCTACTGGTTATTGGCGATTGTTTATTTGGTTTGTACGATTGTGGCATTGTTCACTGTCCCTAATGATCAGACGGTGAAACAGCCATTAAATTGGGAGAGTCTAAGGAAGTTTGATGTCGTTGGCACTGCCCTTACTATTGGAGGGATTGGAATGTTTTGTGCGGCGTTGAGGTAAGCTTATGATCCCAGCAGTTGAGTTGCAACCTTGACTTACATTTGATACAGTCTTGGCGGAGATGCTTCCAACGGCTGGAAGACGCCATATGTTCTAGTTCTACTTATTCTAGGCGTCGTTGGGATGGCTTTATTTGTCATTTGGGAGATCAGATATCAGTATGCCATGTTACCGATGAACATTTGGAAGGATAGAGAGTTCACTCTGGTAACTATCCCCCCCCCCCAACTCTCAAAGGTTCTGAAAGGGATTCATAGCTAACTTGGAACATTCGTAGTTACTTTCAATCCTTTTTCTCGGATTTCTAGCCTTTCCAACCATGCAATTTTGGCTAGCTCTCTACTTCCAACGGGTTTTGCACTTCTCATCCCTCATGACTGCGGTCCATTTGCTTCCGATGGCTATCATGGGTATCCTCGTCAATGTATGTTTTGCCCCCGAACTCTTTTGGTTTTTAGGTCAGCATAGTATACTGATTCTCGGCATGGTATCATAGGTCATAGCGGCGCTCATCCTCCACAAGGTCTCTAACAAACTGCTCATGGGCGCCGGCGCTATGTCGTATCTTATCTCATTCATTCTCGTTGCCGTAAATAAATACGGAAATTCATATTGGGCCCTTGCTTTCCCGTCTTTATGTCTCGCTGTCGTCGGTGCCGATTTTGAATTCAACGTCGCAAATGTAAGCCTTTCATCTTGTTATCCCTGCTACCCTAATCTTTACAAATGGCCAGTGCTGATACATTATGATAGATGTACGTTGTATCTTCTCTCCCGCCACACCGGCAATCCATTGCCGGTTCACTGTTCCAGACCATCACGCGCCTATGTACTGCTATTAGCCTCGGCATCGCTACAGCTATTTTCAATGCGGTATCTCAGAATCCTAGTAAAAGTGGGTATTATGCAAAGAACCCCGCGGAGCCTTACGCAGCGACATTTTGGTTCTGTGCTGGGGTGGCCATTTTGGGTGTCCTATTGGTACCCTGGTTGAAGATTGGGACGCAGGGACACGACCGGAACAATGGTTATGGTCCGGAGGCAGAGAAGGGAAAGGAAGATGACCCCGCCGTTAATGAGACGCAAGGGATGGAGTCAAGAAAGCGAGATCTGGAAAGGAATATTGCAGGTGTGAACGAAGGTCCGGGGTTTGAAAAGGGGAAAGATATCATCTAGATTACATCGGCACAGTACTTAGGTATGTACCACGTACAATATACTAAACTATCGATAATTCATAGTAGAAGACACCACTAATAATGGGATACGCCATGAATATCATTCTTCGTCCTACTATCAGCAGTCTATATCCGATCCCTTCAAATTAAGTTATACTGCTTATGGTCCTTTCTAGATTATCCTAAAGAGTTCAATTTGCTTTGATGCCTTGTAACGAGTCTAAGTCACATTTTTAGGCTGATAGTAAAGAAGTTGGTAAAGAAGTTGCTAGACGCAGACACATCCTCCAAAAACGACGAACTATAACACCCGTGTAATACATCGTCGTAGTTGATACTACGACACCTATTTCATTTCGACATTGTCTCTTTCTGGCTTTTGGAAAATGCTTTGGGGCTAGTAAATGAGTTACTTTCGGATAAGAAATCCTGTACGCGATCCCTCTCTCTTCTAAGCTTCCGCCGGCTCCCCCCTATTTATCCAGCTCCGATAAAGGTTTACCAATTGCAGTGCGGGTATCCAATATTTGCATTGTTGAGCGGGCAGATATGGACACTGGCGACCATAAATTTGGAGAGCAGGAGCCATCAGCGTAGCGGGTCCTCTCAAGGGATTCGAAATAATGGTTCGGAGAGGAATCAATGTCGAAGTTGAGCTTGCCAGTGGCATTCAATATCACCTTTGAAGGCTATTACTTGTAAGTACATAACTCTAGAACTCTTACCTTTGTATACTATTCTCTTGTATCAATTTTCATTTATTGCGGCCTTCCGAGCGCCTTTTACGGGATAAAATCTCTTTTTTCTAAAGCTTACAATACTGATTTCATATATTCCTCGGAGTCTACCGTTCGATTTCCCATATTGGTGCGGTTTCCCTTTCACTGTTGTGTTGACAAACAATGTCACGCGAATCGTTGTGGCTCAGGAAAGGTCTGAAAGCCGTTACGTTTGACATATTCTGGACGGAACATAAGAGCCTACCCTTAAAAGTTTGGCATCTTGTGGCTCTCCTTCTTTATCTTTCAAGGATGAGGTGTTAGCCATGACTCTACCTTTCTATTTCCTAGAGTATCACATTTCTCCTTGATCACTTTCTATATAACATAATCATATCTATAAACACAGCTGAGTGAACCCTTCTGATGTTGTAGTACTACAATGAGATACCCAAACAGTCCCATTCATGCAACGAGGGGGTTTCTCTCTCTGTATATGGGACTATGAGGACAGTATTGTGTATGAACAAGGTGACTCAAGAAATAACAGTACCTTCTGGTCTGTATAAGATTCACGACCCAATAGGGTGATCACAACAAAGCCAAATTTCACAATGCCGAATTGTCTTTTCAAGATGTTCAGTAACTCCTTGAGGCTGAACATTTCAGCGTCTCCTAGAATAAAAAATTACGCCCTTCTTCCACCCCAGGATCTTATCCAGTAGCTTCCTTTAACCACTCTTCAACACAACACGACTACAGCATACCCTTACAAACTCAACATCCCAAACCAAACAAACGATGGACGCTTCAATCAACCACTCTAACAGCATCGATACGCCTGGTCATACGAAAGAGGCCTTTCGTGACTGCATGAATGGGCTTGGGAAATCGGTCCAGAATATCGAAATTCAAGATCAGTTAGGAGCTGCAGCAAAAACCTTGCAAGACGCAGCAGATGTGCTATCGAAGACTCAGGAGAGCATAGTTAAGGCGCAAAATGAGTGGAATGCGAAGCAGTCGCAATTTGAGCATCTCTGCATGGAATCAGAGTCCACTCCAGTCACTGCTGGTACTCATAAAGTCGAGTTCGATGATATGATCAAAGAGCTGCAAGCAACGAAGGCCGCATACGCCGCAGCTCAGGGCCAAGTGAAGGGTATGGTGACCGGTCTCGACGTAGCTAAAGACGCTTTCGAGTCTAAGCAGGTCGACGTGAAGAAACTGAAACGTCAGCTGGGGGATTCCGAGAAGAAGAATAAGTCCTTGGAGAAAGAGCTAGCAGACATTAAATCTAAGCTCGACCAAGGAGAAGGGTTGATATCATTTGGCAGGCCAAGAAGCCAGCCGTTGAAGAACCTTCAATTTTCAATGGGAAATGTGTGGAGTGCAAAGAGGGCATACAAATTCCTTGTCCTCAACCCTTCATTCCATTTGCCTCTCGTAGAGCTCCATCAAATGAGGCATCTCGGGAGCTAGTGAAGGCTTTCAATGGACACCGTGACGAAATCGACCAGAAGGCGGACTCTATTCGTACCCTGGAAGGTATTCTTAACGGGCAGACAGGCGACAGCGACTATCTACCGGAGGAATTCTCGACAGGGACGGCCATTGTTGTCAATCTTCGCAAGACACGTCCAGCAAAGCGTATCCTGAGCCAGGGTAAGTGGTCTGACTACGACGAGGAAGAAGATTGGGCACTCTTAGGTTTATCTAATATCCCCTCAGCGAAGACGCACGTTCCGTCAACTAAGGCCCAGCAAGTTTCCGGCCGTTTCGTACAACCTAAGAAACTGAAAGATGGTCAATCGTCCTCGACAGTCTCTCCTTCCATTTCGAAAGAACAAACCGAGGCTCAAAAGCCTACAAAAGCACTGGGAGACGAGCCAGGCAGTATCGGCACGAATCATCACCAGGCTACCCCTATAGCATCGGCAGATACTCCTCGAGCGAAGCCTCCAAGACTACCAGGTGCCCTCGGCGCTCTAGCCGCTGCCTCGAAAGGCTCACTCGCCTCTAGTCGATATGCTGGCTAGAATGAAGATTCAGTTCGAAGCCGTGACTTACAGTCGAGGCATCGGAGATGAAGTCCGCACCTTTATATAGATTATCTTATCTAATCGTAATTCATCCACATAGATCTTGTTTGATGCAAAAGCTGTACCTGTACCTGTGTCAATGATTCAGAGTTTTCAGAGCCTGACTTGAAGTGTGATATTTGTGCGCTCTTAGTAGTGTATGTTTTGTGGTGTAGCTGTTTCTAATAGACCTATATTAAAATTAGTTGAAGAAACCTAAATTGTGTCGTTTTAGTACAGTTTCATCTTACCTTGTTAACTTGTACTAGACCTGAATAGGAAGGAATAGGAAGACTCCACCGACCTACAACTTTTCCTCAAAGATCTTTGTTAGACTGTAATCGCAAGAGTATGTTATATGAACATGTCGGTTTTTTGCTTTAGCGGAGCTCTAAAAGTTGTGTATTCTCCAACTTGAAACATAATTCTGAAGGG
The DNA here is from genome assembly GCA_000467715.1 of Hysterium pulicare CBS 123377. NCBI lineage: Eukaryota > Fungi > Ascomycota > Dothideomycetes > Hysteriales > Hysteriaceae > Hysterium > Hysterium pulicare. Next base: position 18,089 of record AJFK01000033.1, read on the forward strand.
TATTGAAGGTCATAAACGAATAGCTTCGGTTTGGTGGAGGGCAGTGCACACGCCAAAGTCACCATTTTGCTACCACTTCTGGCTTCGTACCAGCCAATAAGGTGGAATTATACGGCATAACTGTTCATTTTGCTTCTCAAGTCTCACAGCGAACAGGGTAACTTACTCTGATGGGTGAGCTAATCTGCAGGCTGGCATAAGCGAACGGAATACCCTCGACGTCCATCCCCTCAAACATTCAAACTTCACCAACAATGGCAGCATTTCCTAATGACGGAGGCCTCAAATGGCCGTGAGCCAAACCTCTCCTCATGTGATTACTGGCATGACCGACTTGCCTTCCAGAAGCAGAGAGCGCCCCGATAGCTTGTCGCAACGCAACCTAATCCATCGATTGTCAAAACTACACTTCTAACAATGGCCGGAAACATTATCAATCACTCACGAAATACGGGCAATATTTAACACTGCAAAAATGCAATCCAAAGAAGATAACTCCAATCCGCTTAAAAAGCCCCAAATTGCCGTTCCGAAGCGCGCTCACCCAACACCAATCAGAAGAAGTCGTCTGCTTCGCCCGGCGGAAAATCTAACCTTGAGGGACAAGCTCCATCGGTTTGGGAGTCTTCGCCAATACAGATATTCTAGCATTGGAGATGGCCAGATCCGAGTACTTATCATAAACCGCGGAGAGGATGACGATGAAATATGCATAACCCTGGAGACTGTCTCATTCGAAGAACCCAACGAAGACTTCCAGTACGAAGCACTATCTTACCGCTGGGGTGACGGCAAAGAAGATTGTGCAGTCTTCATTCAACATGAGTTTACCGGAGAGCGAAGACACATTAATGATATTGTCAACTTGCAAATGCGTCGAATCAATGTCAAACCCACCCTCTACAGAGCCCTCCAACGCTTGAGGAAGCGTGATCAAGAATTCCCACTTTGGGTCGATGCTCTTTGCATCAACCAGTCGGATGAAGAAGAGAAAATGGTCCAAGTTATGAAAATGCCCCAAATTTATCGCAGAGCAGAAAGAGTCTGCATTTGGCTCGGGTGCGGAAGCGAGAATTCTCAAAATGCGATGAAGTTTATACGGGAAGTGGTTGATCTAAGAAACATAGCATATCTCATCGCGGATTCGAGGTACTCGTCGGAGTGGGCTAATCTGGTCGAACTGCTGAGGAATGACTGGTTCGGACGACGTTGGGTAGTACAAGAGCTGCTTTATGCTCGCGACGCCACCGTTCATTATGGTGAAGAGGTCGTCCATTGGAGTGACTTCAAGGATGCTATAGACATCTTTCATGACTACTTTGAAATAATTCGAAATAAGTCACCGGACCCGGAGAACTTCACCCGCAACACCCTTGGAGAGATTGGCGCTCTCAGGGCAAAATCGTTCGTCGAGATCTCCAGCAACGTCTTTCGTACAAATGCATACGGCGATATCAAATCAACAAAAGGGTTGGAGGTTTTGGTCCTGACCCTTTCTGCTTTCGATGCTTCCGATCCGCGCGACACTGTATACGCCTTGAGAAGTATTGCCAAAGAAACTCAGTCAGACTACGAGGACAATACAGCGCCGCCACCCCCGAAGCCGGATTACAGTAAGAGTCTCTTCGAAGTTTACAAAGAGTTCCTTCGCTGGGTAGTTGAAACATCGGGCTCATTAGATATACTCTTTCGCCGGTGGGCTCTTCCCGAAAGAGCCTATGCTCCGTTCGGGATATCTTGCCCACGACGGGTCAAGCTTCCATCATGGATATGTACCGTTGGAAAGTTGGATCCAGGAAGAGGGGTCACTGATTTTGGAATTAAGCGGTTTGAAGATAGCTTCGTGGGTCCTCCAGGCCGAAGCTCTTACGACGCGTCGTCCAAAATCAAACCATGTATTAGATTTGGGAAAATTATAGAGATGGGCATGGTTAGTATACCAGGCATCTCGTCAATTTCCACCGCCCACCCAGTCCAAATGATCTCCGACCCATCATTGTACGCTTACGGTCTTCTCCTTGGGACAATCCAATGGGCTTCAGACCCAATTCTGGATGGCATCATTCCACAAAGGTGTCTGGAGAAAGCAGGATGGTCGCCAGGCACACTGGAAAACATAGTTGAGGCACCAGACAAGCTGTGGCGCACCCTCGTTGCTGACAGAGGAAGTGGTGGTGGAGACATGCCCAGTTGGTACCATAGGGCCTGTCTTTATTGCCTGGTCGACTTCAACGGACATCTCAACACGCGGGAGCTTCTCGTCTCCAACGAACAACCGGAGATAGTGAAGGAGTATCTGAGAAGGGTTCAGGTAGTCACCTGCAACAGGTCATTCTTGGAAGTAACGCTTCTGGCAGGAGTTGGTGAAATGCCTCGACGCGTAAAAGACACGGCAAGTTTGCCTGGTCTTGGACCACCTAATACCCAGTCTGATGATATTGTTGCGATATTGTACGGCTGCAGCGTGCCATGCATCTTTCATGAGCATCAGAACGACGAAGGCGAGCAATGGTACGAAGTGATTGGGGAAGCATACATTTATGGCATGATGGATGGGGATGCTATGATAGGGGGATATCCAGAGTGGGAATTTAGGTTAATGTGACCGATCTACTCTAGTACGCAAGCTGTTTGAAAGCTCGCTATCCATGGGTGGGCGTATGTTGCTTGTAAAGCTAAACCTTTTCGCGAACAATACCTGCACAGAACTTGTTCATCTCAGTACTCTCTGGATTTGCTTGATGAGGGCAACTGGACCTTTACAACGCCCAAATGGTCTCGGCAGACTTTTCTCAGCTCCAGTGCTGATGGCAGACATATACAAGAGCCACAAATTACGGCTTTCGCAATATTGGAGCAACAAGACTTAGGTACAGCGAATACCAGGATTCCCCATTATTACGTGCACACAAGCAACTTAGGCGCACCCCTATCCATTACCCCGAAGTCTACGTCCCCACAGAAAATCGATGCTCAGCATACTAGCAGAAAGACTCGATTGCCTCCTCATTGATGATATCTATACGAAGGGCAAAATGGTACTGGTGTGAAAATTGATTGCCTATACTAATTGTGAAAGACGGGCTGCCCCCGAGTCCAGTTAAGGGGTCGACAACAATGCCACTGTGAAGCAATCAGCAGGCTTTCTGACAGAATTTGAGCAAGAAATGGCACTCACAGTATCAGTCTCACTAACATGCTCACTCGAACTAGCCTTCTGATCCACACTTGCATAAACCGTCCATCCCTCCATTTCCAACTCCTCCAACAACCCCAGAATCATCTCCCTCGCCCGCATACTCTCCTCCCCATTCGCGCTCCACGGCGTACCCCAAAGCTTCACCTCATAGCTGCCGGGTACCGTATGCGGTTGATGGCTTTGTACCGCGCCTCCCCTTCGTAAGCGCTCGATCATACGTTGGGGGATTTCGGCAGGACAGTCGATGAAGCGGATTTTGTCCATCATGCTGAAGGCTATGCACATCCATTCACATTCTGCGGGGCGAGGGTCTTGATGCCGGAAGATTAATGTGTCTTTGTCATCTCTTTTTCTACTTAGATCGGTGGACAAGGTAAGTACCCAGCCGAGCTGGTGCAGGGTGGCGAGGATACGACAGATCAATCGTCGTGCGTAAATGGCTTCTTGTCCAGCGCCAGTCCAAGGGTTGCCGCGGAGTTTGATCTCATGACTAGTGCTGTAAGGGCGGATGTTTTGGATACCTTTGGGCCAAGCGGAGGAGATCGTTTGTTGGATGATTTCGAGGTCTTGAGAGGGGAAATGGAGAAATCGGAGACTGTGTCTGTTAGTGATTCGTTCTCTGGGTGAGTTTGGACTTCGTTGCTGGATTGGTAAGTAGGTTTGGCGAGGAAGAAAAGTTGTTGTACCGATCTCTCATGTGCATGGACATGGAAGCGAATGTTGTTCGGAATTGGGCTGCTGCGCTTGAGGCTGGCGCGTAACCGGGGAGCTCTGTTCCAGCCACACTGGGGCCGTATGTAGACATGTTGTCTGGTCTCCTCGGGGAGGGTAATAACATTTCGTCGTAATTTGCTTTTGTTGGATCGGGCGGGGGTTTCGACCACATCTTGATCTTTTGAGCTTTGTATTCTGGCTCGATTTTAAACTTATCAGGAAAGCGAGACGTTGGGCTTTGTAGGTCGATGAAGAGGGTGGGAGACTCGTAAATATAAACTACAAAAGTGCAAGGGGTGGTTTCTATAGCAGTATCTATGGTGGAGCAGCAAGGCGGATCTAGTCGGTTGTGGCTGAGCAATGCACATGGCTGTGATCAGCGCCACAAGGCTGACAAGGAACAAATATTGACCAACCAGGCCATGGAAATGCAATGGTGATAAGAGCCTGCGGAACATCGCGTTCAGTATACGGAATACGAAGGCTAATGTGTGCTAGAGATCTCGAACTAGAAAGGCTGATCTCCAAAAAAAAATTACCGTACACGTTTCAGTCCCTACTCCACAAATGCAATATTTACGCGTGCGGGTATACTGTACACTTACAAGAATTGCTCCCTCCCTCCCTTTGATATGTACTCCATATGTAAGCTCGAGCAGATTTCGAGACTATATAGTCCCCCCGATTTCTTTGCGGACCCAACTCTCCAATCCACCGAGCGCAATGATCTCCTGGACGTTCGGTGGCAACTCTCCAACTTTGACACTCCAGTTATCACCATCCAGTCCCTCCTGGACCGTCACAGTGCTCCTCCTAACATCCCATTCAAGGGTCCATCCAGTCCGCCTCGTCAGCTGCTTTGCTTGTGCTGGCCGTGCGACGGCCCCTGGGGGCGGTGAATCGAGAGATTCGCGGTTTTGCGAGGGTTCTTTCATGTTTTGTTGGGATGACGAAGGTGCAGATGAGGAGAAGACTTCGCGAAGTCGATTCGCCAATTTTGGGACTTCGACCCCCATGAGAGCGTTGTTGATGCTGTTCCTACTGAAGATGTTGCCAAAGCTGCCTGCAATGACTAAGGGAATGCCCTTGGCTAGAATTGCTGTTGCCGCTTGCTCTCTGCTGCTACCGCACCCGAAGTTGAATCCCGAAACCAGAATATCTCCGGCTTTGGCAATTGTTCCGAACGATGGATCGTAGTTTTCCATGCAGACTTCGGCCATCTTCTCGCGTGGAACGTCGTCCTGGTAGGTATATTTCCCGGAATAGATGCCATCTGTATTGATATTATCTGCATCACAGAACACAATCTCCCCTGCAACCTTTTCTGGGAATCCCGGAAGAATTTCTGTAAGCGTTTCTGGCTCAGCCGGTGTTGCCTTTGGTGGAGTAATGGACTGCTTCTCTGCAGCCGCATTTTCGACAGAATCGATCATTTCGTCGGCTTGTTTGATGACCTTCTCAAGCATGTCTTCAATGGTCATCATGCGATCCTCCTCTCTAATACCGTCGCCCTCGCCAAGCTTTACGCCTGTGTACCCAATAGGCTCCTGGAACCAACCAGGTCCGGAGATCTTGCCCGAGAGAGCGCTTGCTGCTACAACCTCAGGGCTGGCGAGGTATGCTTTCGCATCCGTAGAACCCATTCGACCCTTAAAGTTCCGGTTGCTGGCGCTAATGCCAACCTCCCCAGGTTCGAGTAAACCAGTACCAAGACCAATGCAGGGTCCACAGCCCGAAGGAAGAGGTTTCGCTCCGGCTTCGAGAAGGGCTTGCCAATCACCTTGCTCTTCAGCAGCACGCTGTTCAGGTAAGGACGCTGCAGCAATGTAAAAATCGACATGCGGTGGGATCTGAGGTATCTGGCCATTGTTCTGTACAGCCGCGTCTTTGAAAACTTTAGCTGCTGCTGCTAGGTCTGAGGCACGTGAGTTTGTGCACGAGACGAGATATGCCTTGTTAATTTTGATATCCTGGTTTTGGAGGTCGTTCAATGGCGTGGCAACTTTGACAGAGTTGGGACCAGAGACATAAGGAGATAGGGTGGAGAGATCAAGGTAGAGATTCTTTGCGTACACTGCTCCTTTATCCGCGAGTATAGATGGTTGGAAAATGGGCCCAGTCTGTTTGCCTACGATTCCAGTAGGGACAAATAGCTCATCTATGCGCTTGTGCAGGAATTGCTGTTGGTGATTGTCGAGGTAATCCTTCCCCCCATAGAGAGCAGCATCTGTTGCTTTCATCCTTAACCATCCGTGAAGAACAGAATCGATGGGAAATAGCCCAGTGAGCGCGCCCCACTCCGTTGTCATGTTAGCAATGGTCAGTCGATCATCAACTGGAATGCTACGCAGTGTTTCCTCGCTACCAGTGAATTCAATGGCATGGTTCAGGACTTCGTCGTTGTTGAACAGACCCGCTAGAGCAACTATGACATCTTTACCTGTTACGCCTTGCGGAAGAGCGCCTGTGAAGGTGACCTTTGCAACCGGTGGAATCTGCCACCAAGTCTTACCAGTTGCCCAGATACTCGCAGCATCCGTACGCACGACAGGTGTACCCTACCCAAAGACTTTAGTAACAAGAACATTATATGAGGATTGAAATTCTACCAAACAGCCTATTCCTCCGTACATGTTCGTGTGGCTGTCAGAAGCCACAGCCAAGGTCCCGGGCCATGCATAGCCTTCCTCAACCATGATTTGGTGGCCGATCCCCCTGCCTGCAGGATAGAACACAACGCTTTGATTTGTGGCAAAGTCCTCAATCTGACTGTATTTCTTCAGATTTTTTTCGCTCTTGTTCTGCACGTCGTGGTCTAGAGTCATGACAATCTGGTCGGGGTCGTGGATCTTGGATGCGCCAATCGACATGAACTTGAGCGCCACTGGCCATGAGTTGTCGTGCGTCATACACCGATGTGGTTGGAGAGTTACGTAGTCCCCTGACCTCAGAACTTTGCCCTCAGCAACACCGACAGCATATTTTTGGACGATCTTCTCAGTGAGTGTTTGCGGGATCCTAGTCGTCGTTTGGAAAGTGGAGAGGAAGTCGGCAGCAGGGCCTTCTTTCATGGAATGAAACACATCGGGCGTCTCATGGCGGGGAGTAGTAGTCGTAAAGGTGCGCTGAGGCGTGAATGGCCGGAGGAGAGCAGTGGACGTTCGTAATGGCAGGCTTGCTCGAGGCTAGAAGAGAGTTAGAATGAACATTCCAAACAGCAATTGGGCTTCGAGGAGCAGAAGAATGGCATACCGGAACTATTCTGCGAGGCAACAACCTCAGTCCTCGCACCGGCATGGCCATTGCTGGAGAGGTGGTGTTGAAGTGTGAAGAGAATTTCCCCAGAAAGATCGACTTGGCAGCAGCTGGGGACAGGCCGAACATCGGCAGCGGTCATGGCTTTCGCTCCGCCTCCAATTGGATCCAACCTGTCACACGCAATTGCTGCACCTAATCGTGATCACATGCGCCATCTGAATCAAAATGATCAAGTAACACTTCGTCGAGGCTTTGTATTGTTGCGGAGAATCTCCCAATGGCAGAGAAGACGCAGGCTGATTCGAAGTTGGGCGGGCCTCGTCGACAAGAGCCGGAGGAATGACGCATCAAAATTCTTTCCCTACAACAGTCATTCCCCATGTTTGACTCCATTCACGTCTCCGTAGGTCTATACACTTGGTCAATCGCTCAGATGTTCACTATTTCGGCGCCGGGCCTGCCCCTTTGCCTACGGCTGTCCTCGAGGAGGGTTTTAAAGTGCTTCTAAATTACAAGGACAAAGGCATCGGCCTTTGCGAAATGTCCCACCGCTCCCCAGATGCCAACGAGATTCTCGCAGATACCAAAAACGCCCTTACGACCTTGCTGGATATTCCAGACGACTATGAGATTCTCTTCCTCCAAGGCAGGGGAAGTGGCGAGTTCAGCGCGGCTGTATACAACTTGGTGTCAATCTGGGTAGAAAAGAGGAGGGCCAAGATAGCACAGGACCTCCAAGGCTCCAGCTTCGAAAGTGAAGAGACAAAACACACCGAGTTGCTGGGGAGGTTGCGGAAAGAGGTGGACGAAGAATTGAAGCTTGACTACCTCGTCACTGGCTCGTGGTCGCTGAAAGCATCTCAGGAAGCTGCACGATTAGTCGGTGCCCAACACGTCAATGTTGCACTCGATACCCGAAAAGCAAATGATGGGAAGTTTGGTCGGATCCCACCCGAGTCAGAGTGGAAGCTTACACCACGCAAGCCGGAGGGTGGCCCTGCATTCGTGTACTTCTGCGACAACGAGACCGTTGACGGTGTGGAGTTTCCCGCTTTCCCCACAGCCTAGAAGGCGATGACGCTCCTTTGGTCTGTGCCGACATGTCTTCGAACTTCATCAGCCGAAAAGTTGACGTTCGGAAGTACGCAATCATTTTTGGTGGCGCGCAAAAGAACATTGGCAACACTGGTATCGCTATCGTGATACTACGGAGGTCGTTGCTTCCGCCCGCCTCTACCCCAGCTTCAGCGGATCTATCAAGAGCTTTGAATTTACCTGTGGGCCCAATTGCCTTTGATTACCCGACCATTGCAAAATTCTCTGTATAACACGCTGCCAACTTCGATGTATGGGTGGCTGCGCAGGTCATGTCTGGTCTGCTGGAGGCCTATGGCGCGAAGAAGATTGGTGGCCAGGAAGAGATCTCAAATGAAAAAGCTCGGGTGATCTATGAGACGCTTGACAAATACCCCGGAACGTACCGAGTGGTGCCGGATAAGGCTGTCCGAAGTAGGATGAACATCTGCTTCAGAGTGGGCGGAGGAGATGCCGAAAAGGAAAAGGCTTTCTTGGCCGGTGCCGAACGGAGAGGACTGCTAGGTCTGAAATGGCATCGGAGCGTTGGAGGCATCCGCGCAAGTAATTGTGAGTCTGCTCATTACCACCCAAACTCTATTTCCCTATATGCTGGCTGTATATGTACAAGTACTTGTGCATGAAGCCATGTGGAACCCTCTTTGATCCGGTACCGGCAAATGGGCGTAGCATGGCAGAACCGATCCTTTTTGTCATGCCCGCGTGCAAAGCAGCAGATGTACTGAGAACATGACGCTAACCTAAGGTGTGCTCCAGACAATGCAGTAACTGTAGAGGGTGCCAAAATGCTCGTCGCCTACCTCGAGGACTATGCAAAGGACGGACGAGATGATTGTGGCATGATGGCATAAGGTATCTCGAATACCACGAAGAGGCGTCGCGAGACATAAAAGTTATCTTCTACTCGTTCTAGACATAGAGGCACGACGGAGCATTGGGTCCTCAATCAACATGACACCCTCACACTTAGCAAAAGCCAACAGTGAAGATAGCCCAGACCTTCTTTGTCCAGGCATTTTGCGGCTGTCCACAAATGGCCACAGTGAGGTCTTTGCATTGACCGGATGTTTCCCGAACAGCAAACGGTGGTACGAATGTAGCGTGGCAGGCCAGAGGGCCGTTGTTCGAGAAAGTTCGAGTCAGGCCGTCATTCATGCCCTGGCTGCTATCGATAAGGTCTTTGTCAACGATAGATAGAATGATATCCGTAAGGCTGCTGTCTCTTCCGAGCTTTGCGTGCTGCACCACGGCGAGTCGAGTGTGGAGTGGTGCGACCTTGCACGTCAGGGGTGCCGCGGGGCGCGAGGCGAAGCTTTTGTGGGCTGCAGGTGGGCACTGGACGGATCGCTTCCCGCAGCATCTGTGATCCTTCACTACTGTCAGGCACGGCCAGGTCCTGTCGGAACTGTCCACCAGAAAGCATCGGTACGACTCGACACGACACAGTCTTGCGCCTCTACTCCACATTGCAATGTTATTCAGAAGACCTTTTTTGTGAAGGTGATGAACACTCGGACGATCATCCTAGAGGCTGTGCTCCAGAGTCTGCAATCACAATTGCCGCTATGGCATCAACCTTTGCCAGCCATCTACTATTCCAAAATTACATTCCAAAGAAGCTCCAGACCGTGCTTCGTTGTTCAACACATCCCGCCATACCATATAGCATGCAGTCCCTGCTGCGCATCTTCGCTAACTTCTCCAGTCAAGACATGCGGCAGCCGTCCTGCCTTCAAGTCGATCCAATCCCACCTCGACGTGCTCACTAGGGTTCTCACACTTATCTCCATCTGAAGATTATTATCATGCATTCTCGACAGGGCGGAGTCCAGGAGATGGATGTTCCCAGTTCCGTTCCCAGTTCCGTGCCCGGACGTCTGGCGCTGTCCTCGTCTCAGACTCCCCGAAGCGAGAATCTTGATGCAAATCCAAACCGCAAGCTGTCTGAACTCCACGCCAACCACCCCCTTCAGCGCTGCCACCCTCTCGTCCCTCTTGCTCGCTGGCTTCACGAGAAAGTGGTTTCCAAACGCTCTCCAGCACGCGCGGTGTACCTTGGAACAATAGAACGAAACGCTAGACAACGTCGCCTCGTTTGCTCCTGCGATAAAATTAGCAAACTGATGGCAAACTGACAAGAAATAGGAACATTCTCTCTCCTGCAAAGCTCTCAAAGTAGTCACAACTCCTCATTACGTAGGCCTAGATCTCTGTTACTCCCTCACTGTAGCCTGAGTCTCTTCCGTCGTTGCTGCGGGCGTGGCGTGCGCCCAGAGCTGTGGTTGCTGGACGGGTCTACTTCACCCGCTTTGCATGGTCTCCGCCAGGGTCGGGACCTGCATGATGTTGAAACCCCATCTTAACCTAGCGCCCTCCGCTTCGGACCTTGAAATCACCTAACCTGGACTGCGCCAATGCTCCCTGTGCAGCTACTGGAATGACAGGCGCCGCAGGACCGCTGTCTCGAAACCTTCTGCTACACAGGTCATGTCAACCTTTTCTCATATACCGTTTGCTGTCTCATATGGCTTCCTGGTCAAGTGCTTTCATGCCCACGCTCTTTTTGTTCACTTCTCTCTGCTGGCTGGTTCAGGCAAGTTGGCAAACTATTGACGGTTGAACTGGTGATTCTCTCCTGTTCATCATCAGTCTTTTGCCTCCATGATTTCATAGACTTTTACATTCTTTTAGCCGCTGCTGGTCTTCAGCGAGATCATTCTTTCTTGTACATTTCTTGAAGAGCAGCAGGTGCAAGATGGAAAGATGGAGTCCCGACCTCGTCGCCCGCTCGCACTTCAACATGACCGTCAACACCTCCATGGTGCAAGAAGTTCCTTGGACGGCGACGAACGAGACCCTCCAATTAATCTTTAACCTGCGCCTGGCGCAGGTACAAACACTACGGACCACGCATGTGACTCTGGGTGGATTCAGTTTGGCGCTGGCACTGTTGGCGGTACATCGAATCCTATCCGACGCTCGAAGAGTATCTGCAGTACAGGTTCATTTGAGGAAGCCGTAAGCATTCGCATCCTCGAGTGCAAATAATCAGGTGTCTAACTATGTGCTAGAAAATTCCATTTTCTAACGAACGTCCATCCTGCCGAGACGTTCCCCCTCGTGCTGTGTAGCGGCATAGTCATATCAGAAATAATTTTTATCGGAGTTCAGAGCTCGGCTCTGAATACTTTCATTGTGGATACATGTCGAGGCATTGCTATGGTTCTATTTCCAAGTACGAGTTTGCAGCCCTTAAGAGAATAGAACGTGCGCTAACGGCCATAACTAGCAATATTTCTCATGGGATACATCAACCTGGTGTTCGGGGTTGAAATGGCGATAAGGAGCGTCAGGAAGGAACGGTTTGCTCCTCGTGGCAAGTGGAATACTTCGATATGCATTGCCATAATTGCGTTCATGCTCCTCCTGACGTGGATTCCAACTATCGTGTGGCCGATGAGCAGACACTGCTTTGGCAGTTTGATTTGGTTTCCTATTCGATACGAATTTGTCGCCCTCGTTTTGATTAGCATGATGATTTCCTCCTTTCTTGCTTTAGCTGCATTGATCAGCATACAGCTTATGAGAACAACCAAAGTAGATCCAAACGAGCGGATCTCAGCCTCAAGGATGTGTTACTATCTGATCCTTGCGACTATTACATATGTAAGTCACCTTTAGCATTCACCAGCGAGTACTGCTGATGTGTTTAGGCTCTGGTGCTACCTTTCGAAATCCAGGCTCATCGACGTGACTTCACCAATTCGCTTGCAACGGCGAGAATTGCTGAGGTTCCTTTATTCACAGCGGGGGTATTCGTCGCCTTCATCCACTTATTTTTGCGGGTCAATGCCAGCCGCATGATGATCAAGCCAGTTGGATCAACCAGTGGAACCAAGCAGAAGCGCCCGCGCATCCGATTCTTCGGGCCGAGCGATCTTGAGATGAACATCAGTGGGCCCATGATGAAAAGACCGAATAACAATAGCCTGGAAGATCTCATCGGCCCAGAGAAAGAGCGTATGCTCGATGAAGGGGAAGACTTTTTCATTCGACCAGAGAAGCAGCAGTCCGAAGTACCGCGAAGCCCTGCTGCTGTTGCATCGCCGCGTGGACCAATCGATCCGTCCAAATGGCCACTTCCACCACACCCCGTGCAAACACAGTTTTTCAACGCTCCAAAGACTCCTAGCACGCATACCCATAAGCGAGCGAAGTCTAGCTATTCTCTATTCCCAACACGAGCAGAGGAGGTACCTCGTCTCCCTGCTACAGTATATTCACCTCCAGCAAAGGCCACCGCGGTACCTACACTCGCTACAAGAAGGCAGACAAGGAGCTCGGTTATTACGACTGCTCCTTCAATTACGGATGTACATGAAGCCTCTCTGCAGTGGTTAGCGGCACCTCCACCGCTGTTTGCAACTCAGCGACATCGTCGGGAAGAAAGCAGTGACAGCAGCGCTACAGTGCAGATTGGCCTCCGCTTTTCTGTTGCTCCTGCAGCTATTGTGGCAGCAAACTCCGCCGCTATGAGTCGAGTGTTGACTCCTCCACCCAACGCTCCGCCATTACGTCGAGCGGAAACAAGCGATTCAAGCGGCGATAGTCTTGGATTGCCTATTCAGATTCCTTCGAATGAGTCTTCTCCACCACGACCGTCACGGAAAAATGACCCTCTTTCCCCACCCCCGCAAGCTCCGCCACCAGTTATTACATCCCCTTCAAAGGGTTTCCCAGAGATCACACCTCAGAACAGTGGTAGCTATCTACAAGCTGCACGCGACAAGGTACTACCACCTACGCCTAGAGCATCTACCGCACCAGCTCCACCTCCGCTGTCAACCATGCCACCTTTGCGACAACCGATGGGCTTGAACGGCCTCAGGATGAACCCGATGTCGCCCAGATCTCCACCAAAGAGCGCGACTACAAGATCACCGACAACCCCGTCACCAACTATTCGCTCGCCAAGAGCAAAGATTCCGTTGGGTGCGGGAACGATGACAAGAAGTCCGCCACCAGAAGGAGGTTGGATATGAGGTAGATTTTCAAGTCTATAGATAGCTCTGACCTGTACACTATTATATCCTGGGTATGACATGGCTCTGGCGACGGTTCACATGTGGCGTTCGGGATCGGGTTGTTTTCTACCCCTAGCATCATTCTCATCACCATCACCATCCACATTCGCTCTCTGAAAAGTTCAGCTCACGCCCTTTCCATTTCCACCTCGTCCCGCCTGTATGATGTTCTTGCACAGCGTAACAACTCAGACCCTTACATTCCTTCCTTTCTTACATTATCGTATAAACTCGGAGGACTGTAATTTCCACAATGCGTGGAGAGGACGCTTTCTTTGGCGCGCGGCTCAGAGCTGATAGGCGATGGAAAGATTGTTTTGTACAATTTGCCCCACGAGGGATATGAACGATATGTAGATGTCTTGTATATAAGACATATTTATCAATAAACCATGTGGACAGACTATGCCTTTCTAGATGAGATGTGAATCAAATGTATCAGCACTAAATACTTGAGCGTTATGTAAACGTGTAGATAAGGTTAAAGTTGTGGATAAGGTTCCGAGCTTACCGGAACTGGATCCTGTCAGTCGGCCTAATAATAGAGCTCGTTTACTCATCAATCGGATTGAGTTTGCGGTATTTCATGTTGATAGTCTGCGCTCTGGGAAAGACTTTAGGTTTACTTTAGGAAGACTGAATGGCAAACTACGAATCGGCTTATCGTATCACCGCCGGTAGCTTTTCCCCCCGAACAGATAGCTACGCTTACAACATTCAGGGCTGACTAACTAATTCAAGACGAAGCGCATGTAAATCAGAGAACGAGTATCCAGGGCGTCCAATTCTTATTCTTCACACTGCGCAAGTTTCAGATTCGTGTCTTTCTCCATAAAGCACCTCATTCACCACTTTCATCTTTCTAGCTAAAGCAAGGCTTCCTTTTCCTCCGTTGACCAGAATTTGCCAGAATCATAAATAACAGGAGTCATATACAGTCCAAAATGGCAGGCCAACAGTCTGCGCTCATTACCGGTTGCAGCGCTAAATCAATCGGATCATCTCTCGCCTTTTCTCTCGCAAAAAGAGGCTTGACGGTCTTCGCCACAGCAAGAAACCCGTCCAAAGTAGATCCAAAGCTCTCGGAAATGTCGAATGTAGAAGTACTTACTTTAGATACCACATCCACTTCTTCAATTTCCGCGGCCGCAGCAGCCGTCAGCCAGCGGACTGGAGGGAAGCTGGATTATTTAATCAATAATGCTGAAAGCGGTCTAGTGTATCCGTTCCTGGATACCGATCTGAAGCAAGCGCGAGATCTATTCGAAGTCAATTTTTGTGGTGTGCTGCAGATGGTGCAGGGATTTAAGGAGCTGCTTGTAGAGGCGAAGGGGACGATTGTTAATATATCGAGTGTTTCGAGTCGGGCGTGGAATCCGTATGAAAGTAAGTGTTCCCTTCTTTTCCTTTCCCGGTTTGAAGCATTGGGCCCGGAGGAGTTGGAGATGAGAGGATTGAGCGCTGAGTATTATTTAGGCATCTACAACGCCTCTAAAGCAGCCGTAACCATGTTCAGCGACACTCTCCGCATGGAAGTTGCGCCTCTCGGTATCAAAGTGCTGGCCGTACAAGCCGGAATGGTGAAATCAGGCTGGTACGATAACAGCATACCAGCCGTCCAACTCCCATCCGACTCGCTCTACCAACTCGTGCTGGAAAACATCCAAGCTGGAGCGACGGGAGTGGAGAACAAGAAGAGCGGTATGGATGTCGATGTGTTTGCGGAGAAGGTTGTCGAGCAGGTGTTGAAGGGAAAGACGGGGAAGCTTTGGGAGGGCGCGATTAGTGGGATGATTTGGATACTAGGGTTCTTGCCTGATTGGGTTTCGGTGAGTGGAGTGGTTCTAAAGAAGATGTAGATGGGTTGGATGATGCTAATGACTGCGCAGGATAATGAAATGATGAGTCGATCTGGTTTGAAAGCTTGGGCTGCGAAATCGAAAACGGTGTGATAACTACCGCCCGGTATAGAAGGTCTACAAAGGGTTGTAAGCTTTGTTGAATCCAGGCTTCCTTTTCCTGTGTATCTCATACTAGAAGGTTGTCTACCCGACCATTTTTGACGTCCGGCGGGTGCCAGATATGCCTCTAAGATTACAATATCATGGCTAATTGACGTAGGCGGACAGCAAGCAGAGTTATCAAGACGTTGATGCGCAGCACAGACTTATTACAGCCCTAGTGGTTGACAGCAATTATTTTATTCAGGGGTGGAACCGAGTGTTCCATGGTGACAAAGAGCAGATGAGATTTGTAGGTGCTCGTTCAAAGGCTCACTTGGAATTGGAATAGTGTTGCTGCTGGAAAAGCGTATTCTGAGGATCCATGGTTTTGACAGAGTGTATGAAGGAACATGTATAGGTAGGCCAATTTTCCCGCTTCACATGGCAAACCGCTTCCGGCGAACATCGGCATTTCATCCTCGTTGTCACGGCACTAGGACTAAATGGGAGCTAGCATCCCGAACCGGCTCACATGATTCGTGTTAGGCACACGACGGGTCTCCGAAAACGAGACCCCGCAAAAAAATAATATAACTTGCGGGGACTGCTTTTCTGATCACCATTCGCTCCCTTTCTCCCCCAGAATCGACGTTTCGCTGCTTGTGTGCGGCCCTATAGCCTTTCTGGCTCGCGTTCGGCCCGTGTCAGGTAGTCGAAATGGATACCGAAAAGGAAATCGCTCCCATGGGTCGGGTCGGCACTGCCGAAGATTCGGATACCAAGGCCCTGAACGAAGTAATCCTCAATGCGAAAAGGGCAACGGACAAGGAGCATAACATGTCGCTATTACAAGGCATCAAACTCTACCCCAAAGCATGCGCGTGGAGTATTCTCATCTCTACATGTATCTGTATGGAGGGCTACGATGTCTGTCTCCTGAGCAACTTCTATGGCTTCCCGCAATTCAACAAAAAATACGGCCAATATCTGCCTAGTAAAGACGACTGGCAGATCCCTGCGCCGTGGCAGGCGGGATTGAGTAACGGTGCCAATGTGGGAGAGGTCATTGGCCTGTTCATTAATGGATTCGTGAGCGAGCGGTACGGATATCGGTATACGGTCATGACATGTCTCGTTCTCATCATCGCATTCACGGCCATCTTCTTCACCGCCCAGAGCGTCGTTGCTCTCGAAGTCGCCGAAATCCTATGCGGGATCCCCTGGGGCGTCTTTCAAACCCTGACCATCACTTATGCATCGGAGGTATGTCCTGTAGCGCTGAGAGGCTACCTTACCACGTACGTAAATTTCTGCTGGGGCCTTGGACAGGTTGTCGGAATTGGAGTTATCAAGAGTATGCTGCCGAGGAACGATCAGTGGAGTTATAGGATACCGTACGCCCTGCAATGGATGTGGCCGGTTCCATTGCTCATTGGAATCAGCCTTGCGCCTGAATCTCCGTGGTGGTTGGTACGGAAAGGAAGGACCAATGATGCGAAAAAGTCCCTACTCAGATTGACGAGTCTGAATCGCGAAACGAACTTCGATGCTGATGAGACCGTCGCTATGATGGTACACACGACAGCGTTGGAGAGGAAGATTACAGTTGGTGCGAGTTACTGGGATTGTTTCAAGGGCACAGATCTTAGGAGAACGGAGATTGTGTGTATGTGCTGGGCGATTCAAAACTTGTCCGGAAACTCCTTTTCTGGCTACTCGACCTATTTCCTCGAGCAGGCTGGCTTGGAACCCTCCAAGGCATACGATTTTGCCATGGGTCAGTACGGAATCAACATGGCCGGCGTATTTGGCGCTTGGTTCCTCATGACTCTGGGGGTCGGACGAAGAACCTTGTATCTTTTTGGATTGTGCGGGCTATTTAGCATGCTCCTTATCATGGGTTTCCTTGGCCTGGCGGAGGATAGGAAAGCAGCGAGTCTGGCTACCGGAGCGATCATGCTGGTATGGGCACTATTTTACCAGTGCACGGTTGGCACGGTCTGCTACTCCCTCGTCGCCGAACTGAGTACGAGGAGGCTGCAGATCAAGACGGTTGTCCTGGGCCGAAACCTCTACAATATCGTTGGCATCATCTGCTCGGTCCTCTCTCCGTATATGCTTAACCCGGGAGCCTGGAACTGGGGTAACTACACTGGCTTTTTCTGGGCCGGCATATGCTTTATGTGTATTATTTACACGTACTTCAGAGTCCCGGAGCCCCGAGGGAGGACCTTCGCTGAGGTAGATCTCCTGTTTGAGAGGGGTGTAAGCGCTAGGAAATTCGCATCGACGGACGTGAATGTTTTCGATGAGACAGTCGAGCAAGGGGTGATCAATAGTTACGAGGAGAAGTTGGAGGCTACGCATCTTGAGAGGGGTGGAAAGATCTGATAGGTGGAGAAGCAATCGATGGCATGCTTCTGGATTGCCAGTTTGCGGATCCTTGCCGAGATGAGTGAAAGGCGAGGACACCGGTGTCATAAATCATTATTTTTGGAGAATGGATCGACGACTATCATCTTCATTACTACCGGTGTACAAAGCTGTTCTGGAGTGAGGGAAAGGCATTAAAGCAAGTTGCCATCCTTCATGTCATTCGGAAAGTTGCATGTGGAATAGGGTCTATCTTACAAGGCTGGGGAAATGTCGGGCTTGTGCGGCGATAAACGTCGGCGCTGTACGCTGAAATGTCGACACCCGGAGATAGGTATCTGGGTAAGAAATTACTTGTATTCTAGCAGGCATTCATATTCTTGTATATTCGTTTTGAGCACGCAGAACAGATTCGCCTTGATTCACCAAACTCTATTACGAGCGGGCGAATACATGTTGGCTGACGGGCGAAAGAAGAAACGAAAACCTCCTTACGAGAGTGAAGGATCGCTTACTTAGTCGACTAGGTAAAATGCTGGCTCATGCAACATGATCAACTTTCTCAAACTTCCTTTCTCTCCAAGCCTTCCACCCCATAAATCCCCTCTCCTCCCGCTCCCTCGGGTAGATTCCCTCGACCAACTTATTTCTCGCATCGCGATACCAAATCCTCCAGACTACTATCACAATGGCCGTCAATGGAACAGCAATCGCCCAAAGGAGCCAAAAATCTTGGGAAACGCGCAGATGAAATGGCGACCCGTCTTCCAACGAGAACAATTGACATCCGAATACTGTCGCAACGGTGCTGAGAGGGAGGAAGAGGAGCGTCATGACCGCAATAGTCTTCATTGATTGCGATTCGGTTTGAAGAACGCGGCTGTCGGTTTGCGTAACCAGGTTGAAAGAAAGCTGGATTATGTTGTTCATGCGGCGGTCAAGAGAAGCTAGACGCTGCTGTGTGGATTGGAAAAGGGTCTTTCGATACTCGAGGGCGGACTGCGTTGATTGCTCGTACGAACTTGGACCGTCGCCTAGACGGCGCTTATGATGCAAACGTATATTTTCAACGGTGGTATGAGCGGATTCGGATGCTTCTCTGAGATAGATGCAATGTTTTGCAATGTTGTGCAGACCTACGAAGTCGATTTCGTCTCCAGCTTTACCGGGCTTTGAAGCATTACATAGTGTCCGCTATATCAACGCTAGTCAGCCCGAAGTTTACCTCCAACCTGAGGGTTCCTGTGCAAGCTTACCGTTTCAATTTCTCCAAAGATATCAGATACCAACCACGCTATTTGGTCAATGAGCTTGCAAAGCTCGTCCAGTACAACATCTAGCAGGATGTATGGGTCCTGTAACGCTTCATCACACCCCGACGACTCCGCGAGGCGTTTGAAACGATCAATGAGAGAAGGTGAACTACCAAAGCACAGCAGCGTTACGAACCTCGTACCCTCAGAAATAGTTCCGGAGCTGCTACTGGTAGAGGCTGAATTGCTTCTCGGGATCGAAGGCTTTGCGTCCTCAGAGATGAGAACAAAGCCCTGTTTTATCCAGCTGAAGTTTGCTTGACTAAGCGGTGCTTTCCCTCTATCTTGTTGCCGAATGTGAGATGCCGGATTGACGATCTGGTAGACTCCATTCTTTTCCTCTATGTTAACATTCTTGCACAGGAAATGGAACCAGGAGTATTGCTTTCCACAATCATCTATTTGACTGCCAAAGGACTGCGAGCAGGAATTTAGGCGCTCTGCAACAAAGGCGCTGGGAATCCCGAAGTACTCGAAAAGAGCTATTAGGCCAAGTACGGTATGGGGATTTGGAACATCAACTGGGGCGAATCTGAAGACTGTCAGCACAAACACAATCGCAACTTTGCTTGAGGGGTGGGTACATGATGCGAACGTTCGAAGGTGCTCGCACTTGGAGTTGCTCGACGCTTGCCAACGTTATGTCTCTTCCACTCAAATCTCCTTGATTCCACTCAAAAAGTCGCATATGCAACGTATCGCTGGTCCCTTGTCCTCCCATTCCCATGCCTCCCGCGGCCTTGAAATCTTCAAACACTTTGCAATCATTGCGAAGACCACGAGGTGAGCTTTTCTCCAAATTGCCCATTTTCGGACTTGAATGCAGATATTCAAGGATTTTTGGAGCCGACATGCCGTCGGTGACTTCTTCAAGGAAGATGTCAACGGGCTCGCAGGCTGTCACTTCTAAGAAGCACCAGATGCAACCGACAAAGTGAGACTGAATTTACTAGGAGTTTGGCAGTCTCCTGATTTCCAATGCTCGCCGCGACGCTCATCACGGCGTTTCTTGGCGATTGGGGGCCGGATGTTGCTTCATGGCTTGTAAAATTCTCAGGGGCGATAAGTTTACCTATTCGCCATCTTGAGGACTTCAGCTGAAGAGACAAATATTGCCAAGGACGCACTCGCACTTGGCATGTTGCGCAGGTCTGGAATTATGCTTGACGAACTAGGCAGCGCACAATGTTCTCGGATAATTCCCGCCATACGAAACACGAAAGTGAGTTTTGTGGAATGCTGGCGTAAGGCTGAA
The DNA here is from genome assembly GCA_000467715.1 of Hysterium pulicare CBS 123377. Lineage (NCBI taxonomy): Eukaryota > Fungi > Ascomycota > Dothideomycetes > Hysteriales > Hysteriaceae > Hysterium > Hysterium pulicare. The sequence continues at coordinate 38,323 of AJFK01000033.1, forward strand.
ACCCAATCGAACGTGTTTGCCGATCCCTTCAACCTGGCCATGCTCTTGGCCGGGAGAAGTTGCTTGTAGCCTTTACTTGGCTCCGAACCTACAACTTTCGTCTTTCGGAGTCATTCTTACCATGGTTATCATAAGCTGTTGGGGCGGAGGCTTTTCAGTTTGACCTATCTGATAGCTTGGGCCAGAGCAAGATCACGGCAAAGGTAAATTCCGGACGCCTCTTCACGCAGGTCCCTGGAGGATAGACCTTTCCTATTAGCGCCCGTCGTCTTCCTGGGGAACATGCACCCGCTTGCATCATGCAGGAGCACGCTCGGCGGCCTCCCACACCGTCCAACCACCATCCTTGCATGCTTCTCACCACCACCACTCAACTACCAACAACGCCCTGCTTGTACTGTACCTCCCGTGCAACATGCCCAGCAATTCGACCATCCTCACATGCAACCAGCCATTCACTCTTTCTAATGTTGGTCTTCGCGGCGTACAACACATGACCATCTTACGGGAACTCAGGAACGTGGCAGCCTTGGCCTTTTCTATCTCCTCGACTCACCGGACGTCTTGTACGCCACTGCACTTGGAACACTTCCAAATCCCTGGCCAATTTCTCTGATACCCAGGGACATACGCCTCCCACTTTCTGGCTTCGAAGGGTGACTGAGGGATGATTTGTGGTTTCACAGGAAGGGTCTGATTGTCATCGCCCGCCTAGGCCATAGGCATGGCGGATGTCCGAAGTCGTTCAGCTCAGGGGAAACCAAGAGATCGAGACTTCCGTCCTCCCGCTTAATGATGAATCAAAACAGTATAAGATCTGGCTCCAGTTTCTCCCGCAGAAAAGTGATCTCTGCATCAACGACTGGCCTCTTAATTCAATTTGGTCCTACCATGACAGGTCGATTTACGGTCCAACTCCTGTAATCTTTCTGATGGTATATTCTATCTGAATCTTCTCAATGTGAGTCACTGAAGCTCTTGCACAGACCTATCAGCAATCCAACTACGGAAGACACGGCGGGGGATTTGATCCCAGCAATCCATACTCTCAACCTCACCCTGTAAGCAGAGGATGCATTTGTCTCTCTGCTAAAGCCCTCTTTATGGAACTTGTGGCTGACTTTCATCTGTAGACTCGAATACCACACGGTGGTGGGTTTGATCCGAACCAGTCATACACCGGAGCATATCCGTCGTGGCCTCAGCAGCAGCAATATATCACACATCCACAGCCTACGCCAACTCAAGCGCAACACCTGCAGACAAATACTCATCCACAGGTAAGAGTTCAACTTCCAAGCATCGACTTGACAATCCTTGCTGATCACTAACGCAGGAATATCAGCCACATTCTCACGCCAGCCATTATCCTGGTCCGACTGAGCAACACGGAAAGCATCCAGGCTTCTTATCCCAAATATTCGGTTGCATCTGTCGTTAAGTCATCGGTGATCAAGGCTTGGAAGGATGAAGACGAAGGCAGAATCATCAATCCACGAAGTACGACCCAGTACGGGGAGTCAAATTCAACTAGTCAATGTCAATTTACCCGTTTCGACACGCGCTGATGTGGATGAATATAATGGTCAGGTCGCAGTAAGTCCAAATGGGTTCCTATCGCAGCTGCAGCATCTATCCTGACATTGCCCAAGCGCCGTGGGCCTCCGCGTCTAAAAGGCTATCGCCATATCTGTGACCCATATACAGTGTTTCGATGGAAATTCCCTAATTTCTATCGCAAAGCAGGATATGGGTATGAGCCGTTGGCGAAACATTGGCATAGTGATGTCTTCAATCGAGAATGGGTCGGTGACTATGATGACCGCTACATATCACCCTGGGACGGGAAGATTAAGAAGCTTGTGGTCCAAAGCACTGATGACATCTACGACAACAACTTGAACGGTACTTGGCGACGAACTTTCATCCGAAACATCAGCCCCTTCTACCTTCGACTTGCGGACTGGCCTCTTAACCATGTGGACTATGCTCGTAATCATGGACCTACGAGCGAAGACTGGCCGCGGATCATTGGGAAGTGGATCCTTGCTTCCATTGCTATTACATGCGTGGTAGGTATTTAAGATTTCTATGCTATCTCTCTTACCACCTTCACTCCACAATGGGTGTCATAACCTGTTAGATTCCCCTCTAAAATCACATTACGTAGCGTAAACGGTGTAGGCGGACCGCAAGAAGCGCCATCACGGGGTTGATACACAGCCCCAGACACCAACGAGTTATTACACCATCGGGCTCAACTAACATGAATTTGTAGATTGGAACACCTACCAAGGCCGAAGGTCAAACAAGGAATCATGGTAAGTCGGTTCAAGTCAACTCAAATATTATTTTCTAATGAGTTCAAAAAGGGAACTACGATGCCTTTCCATACCGCTTTACAGGGTACCCCAAAGTTGCTCGGAATTTACTCGAGAACGAGTCACGAATTGGGATACGTCCCAGCGAGACTAACCCGGTTGCGGAACGAATACTGAGACCTAGGTTCTTATGTTTCTTGAGGGATAATGGGCAGGCAGCATTCATCATGCCGGTCGATGAGTACGACTGAACCACAACATTATTCTTTATGTCCAGATAGTCGCTGACTGAGATAGATGGATCACCCAGTACAAGTCCGAGAAGACCTTGGCTTACGTCTTCGTCGCCTACACTGCTGAGCAATTCAGCAGTGCGGATGATATGATTGCCTTACACCAGATTGCGGAAGCCGCTGCTCGGGATGCTGGCGTGCCGGCATATTGGATTGGATGTAGCTGTATGCCCGACCCTGAGAACATGCAGGAGGATGTAAGTATACAATAAAGAAATAGATGATTATGTTTCTAAATGTCATATACTAACCTTCACAGGTGTATCGTATTTGCGATGTTATTCGAGGTGCTCACTCAATGGTCATTGCCGTAGGCCGCCCTGCAAACGACGTTAATGGCATCACTACGACAGATCAGATGCTGCAACAATGGGGCAGACGCATCTGGACCTTTCCCGAAGTATTGCTGAGCCCTGCGGGAAAAGACATCAAAGTCTATACCCGTGGTAGCATGATGAGCGCAGACCCAGTGTATCTCGCAAAAAACCAGTTCGCTGCTCGAGTATGGAAAGACGATGCGTCCGTTTCCCGGCAATTGATTGATCATTACGAGGGGAACCTTATCTTGAACCATCTTGAGCTTACTACACTAGCCTTGGAGTGTCTTCATAAGAGGGATACCACCCAATACTTCTCTGGAGACCACGCATACGCTTTAATGGGCCTGCTTCGCATCAGACCGAAGATAGACCCAACGGATTCTGCCTTTCAAGCCTTCGCACGGTAAGCATATCCCCTTTTCGGTAATTTTCAAGCCTTTGTTCTAACGAATATTAGACTATCTCTAGCCAACGACAGCGACCAACTTCTCGAACGTCTCATCTGCGTCCTCCCATCATCACCAAATCAACCGTGGCATTCAATGGACGACGCTTATCACTCCAAACTCTGGGATATTCTGCCGCAAGATTGTAGCATCGCCGGCATTGGCCAGGATGATACCATCATCCTCGACGGCTGTCGCGCCGCCAACGTCCGATGGAAGTCTTTTGCTCCTGTCGCATACGATCGCATTTTCAGCTGGCAGCGTTGGTTTGCTCTTAAGATGCTACACACTGGTGGCTACGTATTTTTCATCTCCTTAATCCTTGTTGCTCTTGTGCCACCTCTTGGTGCGATAATCATGATATACGCACTTATCCTGATGGGACTAAGCCCGTTTTTGCTCCGCAAGTTGTATCTGGGCAAATTCTGGGGAACACAGCCTTGGTTCTTTGGCTTTGAAGGGTACATGGACATCGACACTATCGAAAGGCAGATCTTTGGTGGCAGGTTGGGACGTATGCAATGGACGACGCATGGAAGCCCACTGAGTAGACACCATAGGGATGGACATGGGCAATGCATTGCTGACGATCCACTTGTTGACGCGCAAACCCGCGATTTGGTTGAGAGGGCTAAGAGGAGTATGCCTGGTGAGCAAAAGGTGAGCCTACCGTATCTTCCCTTATACACACCCAAACCTCATGCTGACATATTCTATTAAAGATCTTCACCTTAGTCGACACCGCAAACATGACAGTAACACTTTTCCAATCTGCCCGCCCTCCCGTCGCTTTCCTCCTTGCTGGCTCGGAAGGAGGTATGCAGCGCGCAATCGGATGCTCTTACGATTGGACGACTGGGACGCTGTACCGAGAGACTGTCTTGAGGCTTGAGACGCCGGTGCTTGGCATCATGAGTAGAATTCCGAGAGCGAAGTTAGGGTTTAAGAGACCGCTGCATCCTGTTCGACCTGTTGCACAGGGTGGTGTGGAGAGTAGAGGGCAGTATGTTGTTTAGGTAGCGCTATTGTGTTGGTCATGGAGTCTGTACCATTGACTGGGTTTGACACGGCGAATGGTTGATGGCGTCTTGGAAGTTCGAAGAAACGTTGGATTATCTGCCTTTTTCTTGGATGTAGATGCCTTCTCATTTCAACTTATTTTCTTTCTCTCCGTCCTTCCGTTCCTTTGGTACGTCGTGTTATCTTAGAAACGCTATTCCATAATGTCTAGACAGCTGTTTCAATAGAGCGTAGAATGAGTGTCATAATTAGAAAACTTCTAGCATCACTTTTCCTACCCTATCAACAACAGAAGCTATGCATAAAGCAACTTTGATATCCGCTGATGGCTAGATACTCCCTTAGAACCATAATGCCAAGCTCGACCGTATATGCGCCCAGCCAAGAAGAGTTGCTACGGGGTTGATGCGCAGCCCAGAGTTCATCGAACTACTACATCCATGCAAGCGGCTCAGACCCCATATCCATTTCATACTGAACTCTGGACCTCTTTTCTCACATATCTCAATGCATCACTAAACTTCTCACTGAGTGCCCTAAACCGATACCTTAGCCCCACATCCTAGCGCACGATCTGACGATTGGATTTGCGAAAAGTCACCACACTCAAGCACCGAATCTCGAGTAACGGCATCATGTGGCGTCGGCTAAAGAGCTTTCGGGTTTCGCGCGGTAGTGTTCAATATTTAAGCTTATATGAAGGCTGTGGGGAATCCGTCCGGGTATTAGAAGAAACAGGCATTCAAGGGGCTGATCGCCCAATTTAATCGGCTAATTTTGGTGTTTCGATATATGTCTTGGGATGGCTTGGCCTTTGCAGTGGACTGTACCTTACGATCTCGGATGCATGAGTGCGTTGTGGAAAATGCGGTGGATCAGCTTTGTAGTATTGCTGCTGAGGCTTGGGGTTGATCGCGAAATCATATTGCGTACGTCAATGTTAGACTTACGTGATTATGAAGTATGTCGGGTGGAAGCATTACATTTCGTATACTTATTGATCTTTGTACGACAGGCATAGTTAGAAGGCTATCCTTGCCCAGTCCATGTCTATATTTTGATCCAGAGTCGCCGATCAAGAAGCCGGATAGCATTCTAGAATATTACCTACCACTGCACTTTGCTGAAGACCGCCACGGTTTAAAGGACTTCACCAAGATCTTGGAAAGCCTAAGACTGATGTAATTGGTCGTTCCCCGCGAAAACGGCACCAGGATACCGTCTCGAAATGGAATAATTAGAGGACGGGAAAAGGGCACCTGCTTTTGATTAACTCTATGGGAAAGATGGATGTCAGTGCCACCACACCTGGAAATACCACAGTACTTACATGAATAGGCAGGTGGCGTGAAAACGTCGTCTCTGCAGGATTAGGACTCTTTATATACGCCACGCTTCTGTCCTGCGAAAACCAGGAACCAGAACCGTCAGCAGTTATGGACCGCCTCACACTCATCGCCGCTCTCATGAGCCTCCCCGCAGGCATCTGGGGCTCACCTATCCAAACTCGCGCAGGCAACATTACGTGTCCAGCAACCCCCTCACCATGGCCGAAGGCAGACTCTTATCCCAAAATCTCCACCATGCCAGATCCCTTCACCTATCTCGACGGCAAGACCCGTGTCCAAAGTAAAGCGGAATGGTATGCCTGCCGTCAACCGGAGATCCTGAATTTCCTTCAAGAGTACCAATACGGATATTATCCGGACCATTCTAAAGAGACCGTGACCACGACTCGGAGTGGAACTACCCTCAGTATTCAGGTTGCGGCGGGTGGAAAGACGACAACCGTCAAGGCGTCGATAAATTTGCCCAGTGGTACAAGCACGGGAGGAGCACCGGTGGTTATTGCGATCGGAGGAATCGACAATAAGGCGTATTTGAACCAAGGGATTGCGGTTGTGACGTTTGATTATTCGAGCGTGGCGGCAGATAGTAATAGTAAGACCGGCTCCTTTTGGGATTTGTATAAGGGACAAGACATCGGTACGTATTTTTGCCAACATCGCACAACATCGTTCGTCCCAGAAGCATTCGTATTGATAAGGCCCTTTAGGTGTCTTGACGGCCTGGGCTTGGGGTTTCCATCGAGTTCTCGATGGCATCACTGACAAAGTTCCTGAAATCGATCACACCAAAGTCGGCGTAACGGGTTGCTCCCGTCTCGGCAAAGCTGCTCTTGCAGCCGGTCTCTTCGACACCCGTATCACAGTAACCATGCCCATGTCCAGTGGCGTGCAAGGTCTCGGCCCATACAGGTACCACGCTTTGTCGGGCCAAGATGAAACGCTCGAGAACTCGAAGTCCGGGGCCGGATGGTGGACGGATTCTGTGATTAGCCAGTTCGTCGGAAAGAGCGAGCAATTGCCTTATGATGCTCATACCATTGCGATGGCTATTGCGCCAAGGGCACTGATTATCGATCAAGGCCAGGGTGATCAATTTACGAACTCGAAAGGCACTGCTATTGTAGTCTATCCACCGGCGAAGCTGGTGTATAACTGGTTGGGTGTAGGTGACCAGATTGGTATGGCCATCAGGAGTGGTGGGCATTGCGATAATTCTGGATAGTGAGTATTTCCCGTCCTGATTCTACGGAAACTTGAAATTCCAGATGCTAATCTAGGTAGCACGAACGTCCTGCCTTTCGTTGCGAAAATTTTGAAGGGAACGCCTACGACGAGGAATTATGATGACTTGACGCCGTGGACGGCAATGACGACGGCATACCCTTGGTCTACAGACATCCCCAAGGCAGCATAAGGAATAGAAGCATTATGTGACAAATAGCAGAAATGAAATTGAGATGGGAATTTTGTTTCTCTAGCATACTACCGATGACTTACTTTGCTGAAGGAATTCTTGCCTTTGCTCTGTGTGAGGTTTTTGTATCACGGCTGCCGGCATAGCTTCAATTAATTCAACTATGTGTGGGACTTCCCTATCTCTAAGGAGCGAGATAGAGTGCTGTGGAGGTATAAAAGCACTCAAGTGGTGCTGGCAGAGACCTTCGGGCTTAGTCAGCGGAATGGTGGTGTCGGAATGAATTATGTCATAGCTCGAACACGCCAACACCACGATGATTTCGCAACACCGTCGATTAGGGATATTCTCCGTAGCTGTCTGCTTCCTTTGCATCAGTTTGGTTCATGGGAAGTGCTACGATCATTCCCCGGCATTCCCTCCTCCTCGTTATGATCCAAATGACCCGATTCTCGTCAACGCATTCTCATCCATCAAGGCTGCTCTGAGTACAGCAGTAGCTAGCTCAGAATTCAATACCTCATCCTTCTCTGTCGAAATAACATCATCAAGCGAGTCATTATGGTCTCAGCACCATACAGCGCGAGAACGAAATGTAGATCGCCATGATGTCGAAGTTGTAGATGGCGATAGCCTCTACCGCATTGCAAGCATAACCAAGACCTTTACCGTACTAGGAATTCTATATCAAAATGCGGCCGCAAACTTGAGTCTCGACGATACGATCGATACATATGTGGAGGAACTCCTAGGAAAGCAGAACGGCAGCTTGCCATGGAAGGATATCACACTGAGAACTTTGGCGAGTCAATTGAGTGGAATTCCTCGAGAATGTGAGAGGTTTTTGGAGCCTGGAGCAAACTAAGCTCATCATGATACAGTTGCACAATCTGACATTTTGAATTCTCTACCTAATCCAACCAAGTACGGTTTGCCACCAGTATCGCGAGATGGTTTACTCCAGTGCGATGAGTATTCCGGCTATGATCGACCTTGTGGCCGAAAAGGCATGTTGTTCTATTCCTGGTTCCTCGCTATGTTTCACTATACTGAGCTGACTTGCAATCATTATCATAGACCTCATTCATGCCATCAAGTCTCAATACCCGCTGTTCGCTCCCAATCAAAAGTCCACATATTCAAATATCGCGTTCGTGCTTCTTGGGCTTACCTTGGAGAATGTTACTGGCACAGACTATGAATCATACATGGAAAATGCTATTTTCAAGCCCCTTTTCATGAACCGCACAACGATCTCCCGGCCGCCAGACAATCACGGGGTGATACCCAAGGGCGACCACTACTGGGATGTAGACGAAGGCGTACAGAATCCTACCGGCGGTATCTATAGCTCGTCTGCGGATATGTCCAAGTATCTCCGATACATATTGACCCATTACAATGGCATAATGCATTCACTGAACTGGTTTCAGCCTGCGTCTTGGGCCGAGGGCTTACAGACTTTCTATGGAGTACCTTGGGAAATATTTCGGACTAGCAGCATACTGCATCATTCAGAACGACCCGTTACCTTTATCACGAAAAGCGGTGGGTTGCCCGCATACGTTTCCCAGATTTTCATGATACCGGAATACGATCTTGGAATTACTATTCTTGTGGCTGGTCAAGGTTCCTTACTAGCAAAGCTTCGGGAGATTGTGACCGTTGAGCTCGTTCGCGCTGCTGATAAACTCGCCCTCAAACAACTTGAAGAACAGTATGCGGGTGTCTATGCATCAAATGATTCCTCCTTGAATTCTTCTATCACTCTATCTGTCGATTGCAGTGGCCTGTCTGTGTCTCGATTCATCTCCAACGGGACCGACTTCTTCGCTACCGGGCTTCCTCAACTTGCAGGTGCTCCCGAGAATGGAGTATGGTATATACCCGTCGTCCCTACACTACTCTATAAAGATCAGAAGCAGCAGAAGGGAGAACTGTGGCGGATGCTCATCACCCAGGAGAGGGACAAGGCGAATAAGGAAATCTGGGACGAATACTGCATTAGTGATGTTGATTATCCAACGTATGGCGGCATTCCAATCAATGAATTTGTGATATGGAGCGATGACGCAGGAGTTGCCGACGAGATCGAGGCCTCTGGATTCAGAGTTAAGCTGATCCGACAACGCCATGAATCGGAATGGCAACGACAAGACCAGCACCTTTCTGAGAATGCAGAGCTGAAATAACAACCTCATTGACGTACCTAGGCTTGAGTTTTATGACCGCTGGTATAGTTGAGTGGAGGCTCGTGGATAAATACCCTCCATATTAATTTATCCGTGGTCAAGCCACCTTTGGTCCTCTCCGTCGATATCATGCGAGTTGGGAACATCAATTAACTCCAAGACTGTTAGAGTGATGCAAGCATGCTCACATTAGAAGTACTTTAGATCGTCGCACCAGATATTTACATACGACGGAATGGACTTTATCCGAAGTATAGAGGGTTATTTTCTATAATGATTGATGTGTTCCTGCACGATACTACGGACCATGCGCAAATCATGATTAAGGATACCAAAGCATCGGAATTCTTCCTCTGCTTCTCGAGAACCGTTAACTCCGGGGCAGAATTCGATATGGATCTGCCGGAAGCAATATAACGACGCGAAAACCCTTTCTTCAGTCCGCTTCCTCTCTCGAATTCTCTTTTTTTAAGTATCACGACGTAGAAGTTACGGTTGGTGAGTTTCTCCCTTAATTGCTTCATCCACAATTGTAGAATTGACTTTCGTCATGCTAATCTTGCCAATCAGTATCCAGGATGGCAAAACTCCGCCAATTCGGTGCTTTCTGCGCCGCAATTGCATTGCTCCCAACCGTAACAGGCATGCAATTCCCAGACTGCGCGCAACCCCCCTTAAGGAACAATTCAGTTTGCGACAGGAGCAAAGATCCTACAACTCGAGCGGCTGCCCTTGTCGCAGCTATGACTGTGGATGAGAAGCTTGACAACTTTGTGGAGTATTAAGCTCCGTATCTCAAATACCAATGATACTGACACTGCCGTAGCCGCGCCCTTGGAGCAAGCCGACTTGGATTGCCAGCGTACGAATGGTGGAGTGAAGCACTGCATGGAGTTGCTGCTTCCCCAGGGGTTGCGTTTTCGAAAAATGGGGATTTTTCATCTGCCACATCGTTCCCGAATCCGATCCTCATGTCTGCGGCTTTTGATGATGATCTTATCGAGGCTGTGGCTTCAGTAGTCAGTACTGAGGCTCGAGCTTTCAGCAATGCTGGACGTGCAGGTCTTGATTTTTGGACTCCTAATATCAACCCTTACAAGGATCCCAGAGTACGTAAAGTCCGGGTACAAAGTCTATGAACCCGTCTTCGTACTTTTCCTTTATATGCTCACTATCTATACCCCGCTCAAGTGGTATCCAAAGATCAGAGCACTATAAACAGAAGTATCAAGCGGATTCTGGCAGTACCAGCCCCCTTTTTTGAACGGCATGCTCATCGAACTCTCACCAGTGGGGACGGGGTATGGAGACCCCCGGAGAAGATCCAACACGAATCCAAGGTTACGTAAAACACCTTCTTCGAGGCCTCGAAGGAAACTCAAACTCGACCATTCGGAAAGTCATTGCAACCTGCAAGCATTATGCCGCCTATGATCTCGAAAATTGGAATGGTGTTGAGAGGTACTCATTCGACGCAAAAGTATCTCAGCAAGATCTTTCTGAATATTACCTACCCCCTTTTAAGCAGTGTGCCCGAGATTCCAACGTCGGATCGATTATGTGCAGCTATAATTCGGTGAATGGAGTTCCAGGTAAGCAATTGAAGATTGAGGCCTGACCAATTCGACTGGATATTGACGTTGAAAAGCATGTGCAAACTCATATCTAATGCAGTCGATTCTCCGGGAGCACTGGGGGTGGAAAAAAGATAATAACTATATCGTCAGCGATTGCAATGCCATCCACAACATCTTCCACGATCACAAATACGTCCAGACTGCGGCGCAGGCCTTTGGTAAGTCAATTTCTAATGTTCTAAATGTTTGTGGCTTTTATGTATTAATACTTTTCTCAAAAAAGGGGTTGCTCTCAATGCGGGCATGGACAATGTGTGCGAGGCTGGGAATCAACCTACGGATGTCAGGGGAGCATATAATCAATCCCTTGTATCTCAAAATACCATTGATCAGGCCTTAACGCGGCAGTATGAGGGATTGGTAAGAGTTGGGTATTTCGACGGTGCAAATGCAACCTACCGGGATATAACTTGGGGCCACGTAAATTCTCTTAATGCCCAGGATCTAGCACTTCAAGCTGCCACCGACGGAATTGTGTTACTGAAGAATGATGGTACCCTACCACTGAACTTGAGCGGTAATAAGACTGTTGCTCTTATTGGTATGTGGGCAAATGCCACTAGACAAATGCTTGGTAACTACAACGGAATTCCGCCCTTTTACCACGGCCCCCTCTATGCCGCACAAAAGCGAGGCATTAAATTCAACTACGCCGGCGGGCCTGTCTCTCAAGCTCTTAATTCCAGCACTTGGACCACTGATGCAAGAGCCGCCGCACAAAAATCAGATATCGTTCTGTATTTTGGAGGGATTGACACAACAGTAGAAAATGAGGAACATGATCGGACTTCAATTGCCTGGCCAGCCTCGCAATTATCCATCATTCAGGATATCTGCTCGCTCGGGAAACCGTGTGTTGTGGTCCAAATGGGAGGTCAAATCGACGACACGCCGCTACTAAGCAACTCTAATGTCTCTTCGATCCTATGGACTGGGTATCCGGGCCAAGAAGGCGGTACTGCAGTGTTTGATATACTTACTGGAACCAAAGCTCCAGCAGGGCGTCTTCCAGTCACACAATACCCAGCAAACTACACAGACGCAGTCCCAATGACAGACATGTCACTTCGACCCAGCAGCTCGAACCCTGGTCGCACGTACAAATGGTTTGATAACGCCGTCATCCCATTCGGACATGGTCTCCACTATACCAATTTCAACGTGGAGTTTCTTTCAAAGTCAGGCAAATTCAGAAGAGAAACTCAGATCTATCATATTTCTCGCCTTGTGGGAAATTGCACTGGCGCTGGCCTCAGCCTAGAAACCTGTCCTTTCCCAACCATCCCCGTCCAAGTCAAGAATACGGGCAAAACGACTTCCGACTTCGTAGTCCTCGCGTTCATCACGAAGCCAGGTCCAGCGCCTCAACCTATCAAAGAGCTAGGAGCTTACAAGCGATTGCGTGATGTAAAGCCTGGAGAATCGAGGATAACCGGACTTGAAATGAATCTTGGCAACCTTGGAAGGACCGATGAGAAAGGTAATGTGCAGCTGTACTCGGGTCATTATTGTGTCTTGTTGGATGCGCCGACTAGAACCAAATATTGCTTTGATTTAGTGGACAACGATGTAACACTGGACATGATACCGCAACCAGAGAATACGGGGCCAGCGAATTCGACTAAGATTGTTAGGGCACCAGTCAAACCATCGATATAAGGGGATCTGAGATGGTTGCCGTTCCCTCGGTACGTGGAAAGGCACTCTTTGGATGGTTCTAAGGCCAGACATTACAGAAAAACTCATATATGATGCCCTTTTCATACCTTGGATTCGAAATATTAGCTCTCATAAAGTCTAGGCAGATTTAATATTCAGAGTCTGTGCCAAGCCTTGCGAGTTTCAGCCCTTAGAGGCTTCAATAGTCATTCAGAGACGATGTACTTGGCTTACAAAGTACAGTAGTTGATGAGAAAGCAGGTGAGCTTGCCAAGTCGGGATCTAGTGACCTTTTCCGAAGTCCTTCTGCAGGTCTTCTCACTTATCAGATCCCCATGTCGGAAGCCTTCCGCATGCATCCAAACAAAGTATTTTGTTTTTCGGGTTCGGGTCAAGCTTAATCATGCTCTCTGACGAATCCAATGTCTTGGTATCCCACCTTTCCGCATAGACTCAACTTCCAATTTTAAGTCCGTTGCTCAAAAAAACTTAAAATGTACTTCGTTCCTAGAATTTCTCAAAATGTCCTAATTACACCCAGCAAATCGGTGCACATTTTCTAACCTATTCATAACATCACATCTTCTTATCTATATCTAAAAGAGTCTTCGTACATCTAGTTAACAAAATGTCGTCCCAATTCATCTCCGCAATCGAAAACCGTCGTACCATCTACGCCCTCTCCAAGAAACCCATTCTCAGCGATGAGAAGATCATATCCCTCATCCAACAAGTCATCAAGAGTTCCCCGACCTCCTTCAACATGATGAGTTCCCGCGTCGTCATCCTCCTCGGCAAAGACCACGACGTCTACTGGAGCGACATCGTGCCCGGCGCTCTTCGCCGAGTCACTTCACCCGAGAAAGCCGAAAAGGGCATCGCGCGATTAGCCATGTTCGGCAAAGGGATCGGAACCGTCCTATTCTTCGAGGATCAAGCCACGATCAAAGCAACGCAAGAAAAAGTGCCCAACTACGCAGATCGGTTCCAGCAGTGGAGCGAGCATGGTGCGGGCATGGCGCAGATTCTTACTTGGACGGCGCTGGAGCTGGAGGGGTATGGTGCTAATTTGCAGCATTATGGTAATTTGACGCAGGGAGATTTGAGGGAGAAGTATGGGCTTCCGGAGGGATTTGATCTTAAGGCGGAGATTGTGTTTGGGTTTCCTGAGGGAGGGGCTAAAGAAAAGAATTTCTTGCCGGACGAGGAGAGGGTCAGGGTCTTTGGTAGTTCGTGAGTTGAAGAGAAGGACAAACGTGAGGTTTGATCGTAGTCTTTCTACTACCTGTATAGATGATATAGTATGGTGATAGAAAACAAACGCTGTGATTGCGATTCTATTTCTGGTATCAAACAAGTACATTTCGGCCAATCTTCGAGATATGGTTGCGTTTCCAATATTCTAGCAGTATGGACCTTGTACTAGTGAGTTTTAGCTACACTTCATTCATATTGATCTTTGATTACGTCTTTCTCTGCATCTTCAATAGCCTTTTCAAACTTCCTTCCTGCCTCCTTATCTGTGGCGAACAGATGCTCCTTCACCATCCTCCTCGGCGTCTCGCCTAGCCACTGGAATAACGAGAAATCCTCGAACTTGTCCGCTCGGAAGATTTCCAAGACCTCGAGAGGCTCGTCATCACTCAAGTTCTCGATGAAATGGCCCATGTTCCGCGGCACTATCCCGACGTCACCAGCCATATAGTCGAATGTTCTCGCATTCCCTTCGGCCGCGAAGATCGTCACTCTCGCTCTTCCCTTGATGAAGAACGACCACTCGTCAGCATTTGGATGCCAGTGCATCTCTCGCATTGCGCCGGGTTGGATGTCTAAGTGAGCAGCCGCTACAGTCTTGGATATGGGGAAGTTTGTAGAATCCGTGATGCGGACTTGACCACCTGTTGCGTTCTTAGGCTCCTGCGCAAGCATCCTGTGGGTGAATTGTAGCTTGGATTTCTTATAACCCTTCCCTTTGGGCTCTTCGTCGGAGATGGGGCCTGGCACCGATCCTTGGAAGATGTACTTCTCGGATTCGGGAATATCATCAAAGACTTCAGGGGCAAGACGGAAGTTCTCTGATATTACTTCTTTGGGCGTGTGGGCTAAACACATGTTAGGCATGTACATCGAAACTGAATTTAATTACTTACCGAGCCAATCCGTCAAAAGAAAAGTGGAGTCTTCTGAGAAGTTGCCATCATCAAAGATCAGAAGAAACTCTGTTCCATTCGGACTGAGACCTTGAAGCGAGTGTGGATGGCCGGCTGGGAAGTACCAGAGATCACCTTTCTCAAGGTCATCCACAAAGCTACCCCCTTCAGTGTCCAAAGCAGTAATCCGAACCCGGCCTTCAAAGCAGTTAAATTAGGTCACTAAATCTCATCATCCAGCAATGACTCACCTTCAAGCACATACGCCCACTCCGCCTGGATATGCCAATGAAGTTCCCGAATGACCCCCTGATTTCGATCAGTCATCACTCAACACCTCCATGGTATCATGAACTTACCTCGTCCAATCGCATATTCACTCCAGCCAATTCTTTGCTCGTGGGAAGTTCACGAACTGTCGTTTGACGAGTCCATCCACCCTCTTCAATGCGAGTGTGGGAGTCCGCGAACGACCACCGCATGTTGGGCATAGTCCCGTGGTCTGTACTTGGAGGGCGGACTATGTCAGGATTTTGCTGTTCTCGCCATCTGTTTCTGGGCCCCAGGACAGTTGCTCCGTCTCCATTGCGCTAAGAGCCCATTAGCAGAGTGATGGACGATTTCAAATCGCTCTATAAAGATTTCAAAATCTAACTTACAAATGGCAAAGGATGCATGCCATTGGCTACAGTGTCAATCTTTCCATCATACGGATCACGATGCTCTCTCGAGAAAGGTTTTCCATGTGGGCCTGCATGATGACCGTTTCCGGTTAGCGGACGTTGGTCAATTGGGGCAGCTATGCACCATCCCGACAATACCAAACCCGCAGCGAAGATTGACAGATGCATCGCAAGTTAGATGGATGCTGGACAACACTTGAGCGGATTGGCATGAATTGATGCGATCCACGATATGTTAAGTACAACGGATGCCAACGGATATTTTGGGTTCGTAGCGATGACGACATTCCCGCCCCTCGCTTTTTCACCCGTCTTCCATTGATGTCAACGAGGTGTCGTGTGGTATTTCGGCACATAGAAGGCTAATCCTCGTCTTAGTTTATGATGCTGATAAAGTGTTGATAACAGCTTTTCTCTCACTCTCCAGCCAGCAAGGCATCTCCACCGCTAATACCCTGCCAACCTGCACTCCATCATATTGTTTTTTCTCTCCTACCTGCACATCTCAATTGAACGCTGCAAGACACCATATCTCATCTCTCGGGCCCGTCGATCAGCAACCCTTGCTTCAAGATGAATGGCAGCAATGGACGGACAGACGAAGAAACACCACTGCTTGGCAAGCCATCACGTCGTTCTCAAATAGCCAAACGCGTCAAGAAGCACATGACAGCGACTCTAAGTAAAGATTGGGCGGACATTGTACTATTAGCCTGCTATGTTATTACCGGTCTTCTCGACAGCTCTGCAGTGTTCATTTGGGGCGCGTTCGTGAGCATGCAAACTGGTACGGATCTATGCCTCCGCGGAGCTTCGAGTGCCGCAGACAACTGAGAAAAATGCTAGGTAATACTGTCTATCTTGGACTTGGCCTCACCAGCCCAGGCGAATCCAATCGTTGGATCAAATCACTAGTATCAATATCTAGTTTCTGCTTGGTAAGTGTTCAAATTAATTTAACCAAAGTCCCATTATTTACATAGTTATACTTGAAGGGCTCCCTCTTCTTCAGCTCTTTCCATCGCCTCTTTACCCAGCGTAAAAGATGGGTCATCGTAGCCTCGTTCATGATGCAATTCCTCCTCATCACCTTCGCTGCTCTTATCGTTACGCTCGGTCGCGACAGCGACAACGACATCCACTGGCAAGTCATGGTGCCTCTTGCATCAGTGGCATTCCAGAGTAGCGGCCAAGCTGTCATTAGTCGCGTGTTCCAATACGGAGGCTTGACCTCTGTCGTCCTAACGAGTAATTATTGCGATTTGTTTTCAGATCCGAATCTGTTCGCTGGTATCACGCAGAATGTGCAAAGGAATCAAAGGACTGCTGCGCCGCTTCTGCTACTGTTTGGAGCCATTCTTGGTGGGCTTTGGGCGAATAGTAATGTCGGACTTGCTGGTGCTTTGTGGACGGCTGCTGCGTTGAAGTTCGGTATCGTTATTACCTGGATGGTCTGGACTCCTGAAAAGACGGACGAGGAGGACTAAGTAACGCACCAAGAGCTCTCACTATTGACCAAGTTAATACATAGGAATTCGAATCCTGTGACATACACGCACTAGGGTTTCGTTTTTGTTTTACAACAAGAATTGCGGAAAATTTGATATATGGGTCCATGATTGGCTTCCAAATCAGCGCTGGGACAATTACGTACATGGCGCCATCAAGCCATACATCCTCTTAGCTCTGTCAACAGCCACTTACATATGAATAGGTATTGCGATAGAACTTCCCTCATATTGAAATGCCGTCCTGTCGTGGCCTTGAGGCTGTGCTCGACATCACTTTGTTCTCACGGCATACCGAAACCGGCTTAGCGTAGCCGGCTCTGTTGTGGAACGACAGGACGAAAGCTTGAACCAACCCGAAGCAGGCGGACCGAGCACGTGTGAGGGATTTTGTCGACGCGCACATGCAGACATGATGGAACAAAGACATGAAAACCCCGGATTGCCACGGCCTATCCACTCCCAGTTACCAGTATTTATCTTGTCAACCAGCATTGCCTCGCTGACATAAACATACCTTATCTGCCCGCTGGAACCATAAAAGCCCCCTTTCCTGGGACCTGGGATTTCCAGATCCATCTCGCTCTCACCACCCTGCAGACATGGTTTTCTAACATTTGCTGAACCACTTGGTTTGGTCCTCCGCAACAGTGACCATAGTCTACCTCCCAACTTGTTCGATAATTCTTTCAGCTTCGGACAACTGAAAATGGACACCATAATTCATTTTGCTGAAGCACCCTTACGACCGATGAGGTCCAACGGCTCCTCAGGAGTCGGTGGTGTGTACCCGATGCGTACGCGATCCAGATCGCGTGGCAGGAGGAACTCAATCGACATTGAAAAGATCAAAGCTATTGAGGACCCTGAAGATGAAGATGCAGGCCTTCGAAATGAAAGCGACTACAAGCATAGACAGGTAATCACATGATCTCCATGACAGTCTCCATTAGAACCATGCTCACTATTAGTCAGTTATTCAGTCTCAAACAGATGTTCTTCCTTGCTTATCAGTCTACCGGTGTCATCTATGGTGACATCGGAACCAGTCCTCTCTATGTATACTCTTCGACCTTCTCCAAGGCGCCGAGCCATATCGACCTCCTTGGTGCGCTTTCGCTCGTCATTTGGGCTCTTACGATGATGGTGACGGTCAAATACATCCTTGTCGTTCTTCATGCCGACAATGAAGGCGAAGGAGGTACCTTCAGTACTTACTCCTTATTGTCTCGATACGTGAGTCGATATATCCTAGCCGGTCTTTCAAATATTGACAGCTATTACAGGCCAATATTTCCAACAGGGACCCACGCGAAGCCTCAATGATCAGAATGGAAAGACATCTCACTGGAGACCTCAGACGACCCAATAGGAACGTCCGACAGACAATTGAGAAAAGCAAATTCTTCCGTGGTCTCCTAAAGACAATTGGTGTCCTTGCTGTATCCATGGTAATGTCCGACGGGGTCCTTACTCCCGCTCAATCAGTCCTTGGTGCCGTACAGGGTCTCAATGTCGTCGCCCCTGATATTCCGAAATCGACCGTAGTCGGCACAACTTGTGCTATTCTCATCCTTCTCTTCTTTATTCAGCCATTTGGTATCACGAAGATTTCAATCGTATTTGCCCCGGTCATCATCATTTGGCTTATGTTCAACGCTGTGTTCGGAATTTTCAACTTGGTCAAATTCGATCATTCGGTGCTCAAGGCTTTCAATCCTTATTATGCATTTGAATACCTCATCCGAAATAAGGAGCATGGCTGGCGAAGCCTTGGAGGAATTCTTCTTGCTTTCACGGGCGTCGAGGCTCTCTTTGCCGATGTCGGTGCCTTTAGTCGACATGCTATTCAGCTCAGCTGGCTGGGCTATTGTTTTCCTTGCCTATTATTGGCTTATATCGGACAAGCCGCATATATCAGTGTCCATCCCGATGCATACTCCAATCCTTTCTACAACTCTGCGCCTCCGGGCTTGCTTATTCCATCACTCGTCATTGCTATCTTGGCCGCAATTGTGGCTTCTCAGGCCATCATCACCGCCACTTTTCAGGTAAATAGAGGCATTCTATTAGTTGTGAAAACGGCTAACAAATGTCACAGCTTACCGCTCAGATCATGAAACTTTCATACTTTCCCCAAATTCGAGTGGTCCACACTTCTAAGAAGTACCATGGCCAGCTCTACGTTCCGATAGTGAACTGGCTTCTCATGATTGGTACTGTTCTCGTTGCTGCCATCTACAACAATACCACTTCTCTCGGAAATGCTTATGGGGTTTGCGTCATGTTCGTGACATTCTTCGATACTTGCATGGTCACCTTAGTAGCGATCCTGGTCTGGCGGATTAGCCCCTACCTCGTCTTCCTACCATGGCTTGCTATTGCTTGCATGGATACCACATTCCTCTCATCTGCATTAACAAAGGTACCAGATGGAGCATGGTTCACTATCGCTCTGGCTTGTATCCTCGCTTCTGTCTTCATCCTTTGGCGATTCGGAAAAGAGAGCCAATGGTTCGCTGAAGCCGAGGACCGGTTTCCCACGACTCATTTCGTGAAAACGAGAGAGAATGGCCAACTACAGCTAAGCACTCGCTTTGGTGGGAAGAGTTTGAGTTCCATTGAGGGATTCGGTATCTTCTTCGACAAGGCGGGCGAGACAACTCCAATCGTCTTCAGCCAATTTGTTCGTAAGCTAGTGACTGCGCCCGAAGTCATTGTTTTCTTCCACCTGAGGCCTATCGAAACACCCACAGTAGCGCCGGAGAGTAGATACCATGTCTCACGTCTCGCAATCCCGCACTGTTACCGACTTGTTGTCCGCCATGGATATATGGACGAAGTCATTACTCCCGATCTCGCATCACTCATCTTCGAAAAGGTCCGCGACCACATTATCCGACGTGCGCTAGATGATTCAAAGCCACCCGTGGTCACTGGTGTTGACACTGAAAAGCTGTCAAGCCCAGGCACAACCGAGCCTAGCAAAAGCACAACTCCCTCTACCAGCAAAGAGCCCTCCACAAATACCACATCTGATATCCCATCGTCCTCGAAAGGCGTTGACGTCAATTCTCGAGAGAACGTGGAGCTGTCGATCTCTTCTCGTCTCGAAACACTCCAGCGTGCCTATGATCACGAGGTTCTCTACATCATTGGCAAGGAGCAAATGCACGTTAAGGCTGGAACGAACTTTGTGAGGGCAATTCTGCTGAAGGCTTTCTTGTTTTTGAGAGAGAATACCAGGCCTAAGATTGCTAGTTTGAAGGTGCCAACGGATAAGGTGATCGAGGTTGGGTTTTCTAAGGAAGTCTGATGCGTTTATGGGAGGCTTTCATGACAGCGATGGCACATTTACTTAGGAAATCGGAGGCTGTCTTACACGGTCTTTTTATACTCGGTGGAATTGCAGTCTCGAAATGTTCTGAATTCTGATTCTTGATATTCTTACGGCTCTCTGGAATACATTCGTATCTGATCATCGAAGGCATGCTGTGAGACAGGGATGATACGCGCTCATTGGCTGATCTTTCTGCCTTCGGAAGCATGTTTCTGACTGACCTAGGTAGAGTTTAGGTGACGGGATTCCACTCCAGGACGCCCGCTGATGGCGATTCACCAGGAGATGTGGAGGCATACGAATTGGCAAACGATGAGGAATTGAGCTCGATAGGTTACCACTTCTCCATCTCCCTCTATGTCTCATCTTTCTCCTTTTCCGCTCTCTCCGGCTTGATGACATTTTCGGGAACATACTGGAATCCATTGGCCTCATAGAAAGGCCTTCCGGGCGGCGTCGAATCTAGCCAGAGTTCGAAACCGAGTTCATCTGCTTTTTGCTTGCCCCAATTCATGAGCTGCTGCGCGATTCCTTTGCGGCGGTAACCGGGGTGTGTGCATGTGATGTAGAGGTCTGATGACATGTCAGTATATCCGGTATCTGTTGCAAGGTGTTCCCCTCGTGCTGTACAGAGAAACTCTACACTTCCCACATAAAAATGTGGCCGCATCGCCATCCTCTCATGAGGCTCCCCAAACTTCTTGATTGCATCGGCCGCAAGCTCCCTACAACTATCATCCGGCCACCACGTGACCTCCAGCTCTTTCTCTTTCCCCTCTGCGAACGGGTTCTCGGTATCTATATTCCACAACGTACCACCTACGAACTTTCCAGTATCTTCTTCGACCACTTTCTGGACGTAGGAAGTGGGATCGTTGAGACAGTCATTCTTCGTTCGCTAAGCTGCTTCGCGAAGCGCTTCTTCACGCGTGCCATGAGTGGGATAAAAGAGGGGGAAGAATTTCTGCTCTGGGTTCTCATGCGCTAGAAAGATGCAGTCGACGAGGTCAAGCCATTCTTCATGATGGTCGAGTTCATGTAGCTTGAATGGCATTATGAATTTTCGGATCTCGTCGGAGTTGATGTGAAAATGGGTTGAAATTAAGGAGAAACATACGTACAGGTACATATATGATATACCTGTCATGTATAATAGTGAGGTCTTGGTCATCCTAGTCAGAGCTAGAAACAGAATCCGAAATGTGGCAAGGCAAAATTAAGAATAGGTAGGCTTATGAAGCTTGATACTGCCTTGGCTGTCCTACAGCTGCTTACGCTTGGCACGATGTGACTGGGTGGAACTACGAACCTTTAACTCGCAATATGTACTAGACGCACAGCTTTTGAATCCCGAATAAGCTTGCGGATGAGTGATACCGTGACTGCGAACTTGCTTCTTTGATGACTTTGGAGGATGGGCGCTGATGAGTGAGTCAGTAAGCGTCGTGAGAAAACAATATGGATAAGCACGGAAAATGTCGCTATAAGACAGAATCGTAGATGTTAACTTTGAATTAGATAGCAAGCCGCGTAGTCTGCGGTGTAAATTATTCGCCAAATCCTAATATAAGCACAAATACCACAGTATCCCCCGTGTGCTCATAGAGATGAGAACGCCAAATATATTATGCAGTACAACGCGAGATCAATCATCACACATGTCATGTAGAATGACCTCCCTTTCTCAGTCCAAGAAAAACTCCGTTATAGAATGCGGCCGTTGATTGGAGCAGCCTTGAGGTCCCGCTTCAAGGTGCCGCCAGGAAGCGCAGTCGTGCAATCCGTAAGAGACCCAGATCCGCCATCGACGCCCATGAGCGACACCTTAGACATACTAATAGGAATACGTTAGCCAACCGTCAGTCCAAAGTGATTAGGTACATACGCAGATACAAAAGCCGTATTCCAGCCCGGCTGGTTCAGAACAAAGCCTTTGAAAGGCTTGCCAACAACATCATGTTTTGCAAGATTAGCATCACTCTGGAGAGTAAACGGTGCAGTACCGCTGAGAGTCTGGCCGTAATATGCCACATCCCATATTCCAGGAGTAGAATCCAGAGCTGCACCTGCTTTGGGAGTGTCGACGAAGAACTGCTTTGCGGTTGAGTGTGCGCCAATAAGGGCGGCAAGATCTGTGGCGCTGAAGCCTTTAGCTTGGAATTGCGCATAGAGATCATCACCGGAAGCGAAAGCGGATGGGAGTCCACCTTCAGGAGAGGCAGAGCTGGAATCTTTGCGGCCAACATATGCGGGAACTGTGGGACCTAACGGGCAGGTCTTGACTGCGTGTGCTGATAGAAGCGTGAGTTCACAGGCATAGTGAAGATAATGGGGAGAAGAGGGTAGTACCTGCAGCGAATTGAATGAGGTCTGCAACACCAACATCATTCGACTTCGCCATGTCACCTAGACTGGAGCATATGCTCTGAAGCCCATTGTTCTCCGTCCTGCTGCACTCATTGGCAAGAATCAAAGAGCCATCACACCCTCCGTTGAAGCAATCATGGAAAGCAGCCCGAATGGCAGCTCGAGCATTATCGTTACACTGACCTCCGGAGAGAAAATCTGATGTGAGTTGTTTGGATATGTCGGACCATACAGAAGGGCAAGAAGCGCGAGGTCTCAAAGCATCTGAGATTGAACGTCTGATCGCATATAGTGATGGGATGTTGAGTTCACGTGTAAGCAGGGCAACTTCTGGGAGCTTAAAAGCCTGAGCAGAGGCTGCAACAGCCAGAAGGGAGAACAATGAAGATAGAATATACATTATGTATAAATGTTGGTGAGATGAATGACTAAAGGTAGAACGGAAATACAAGACTTGTCTGACTTGAAGGAACAGCCTGAATACAGTGGCATGGTCCCCTTGATTTATAGAGCTCGTGAGAGGAAAGGAACGGTACTGGGGGCCCGAGAATGGCAGAGTTAGTCGATTCAGTCCAACGAACTCCGCCATTGTGTCTGGCATTGCCGGGTGACGATGAGGATTAGTCGGCATACGGTGAGAGGGACAGCAAGAAAAGTCGCATGGCAGCTTGGTGTAGACAAATGCTGGTTCTTTGATTGGCTAGGAGCTCAACCCATCATGCATTTGCCAAGAGCCTCCTCATCGTGAAGTCGCCTTATGCATACAACACCAAGCTGACAGTCAGCCACAACGGCGATCATTGCTTGACTTTGACATGACGATGCTGGACACCACCGCTTATGGAAAGATGGTATCGGAGAAAAAGTATTGGATCTGCAAGGCGATCAGATTAGTCCTACCGTCCACCAATATGATCAGGATGCTGGATACCTTGTGAAGGTGTACGAGAGGTAGAGGCCTGATTTGCTCACGTAAGTGTCCAGAGAGAGAGCTGCTATAGATTCCTCAACCTGTATGCCCTCTTTAGAAGAACACCCAATCAATGCAAAGGAGGAACCAGTTCTTCCAGAGTTGCAGTGGAAGTATAGAATCACTGTCTAGTACATGGTAAAAGTAGCCGATATGCTGCGTGCTGCCAATACCACATAGGCGTAGACCTGTCGATCATTCGGCTCCTCAAAAAACGGGGTTTGAGTTGAGCGAGTTTTGACGATCTAATCTTGTGGAGAGCTGAAAGAGGCGTCCGCGTGAACTGTCAGTTATGCCAGTCCGGTAGTGTGGCGCCTGTCAGTGTGTCGCCAAGCGAAGCCCGATCGCCGTTTTGCGAGAGAGGCTCACGAGCGCCGGCGAATTTACGGAGAGCCGACACGAAATACCATAAGCGCTGTCGATCGCACAGCAATCCAAGGAACTTTGCTGATGATCCTCGCTCTTCAGGTGCAACAAAAGCCGACTTTCCTTTGACTCCATAGTTGTCGCCTTGCCTGGGGATGCCTGGAGGTCCTGGCCGTCTACCAACCCCATTTGATCTCTGCACCGCATGCTAAATAGCTTTCCCGTCTGTACGCACAACACGTTCAACCTCTGCTGAATGGCTTTCCATCCTACGCGTGGTCGGTTCATGCTATGGGAAAGCAGGAAAAGGCAGTTCGCGGCTGCAAGAGGATATTAGAGATCTCAAATATTCCCCATGCATCTTTCGCATGAGGTTCTTAGCAACCAGCATCCCAAATCTATTTCTCTTCTTCACCTTGTCTGAGTCCAACGGTGTTCACTGAGGAGGGTGCCGCGAAAGTCAATATTGGTTGAGATGTACAGGATAAAGGTTCACGTGACTGCGCGTTATCGCGTCACGGACCGGTCAATTAATCCGAAGATTTACTTCCACTTCACCTTGCTGTCCGTTCAAGTCACTGTCTGTGAAACTATCACTCTTCCGACTTCCCGTTACTCGCTTCACTCTTGCTGCAAACCATAATGGACAGCTACGGTGGTATGTTTCACACTATTCCCAACCTTAAAGAGAAGCTAATGTCTCTAAGAGCTCAAGCGTCTCTGCTCCAGAGCTCTCACGGGCTTCTTCAGCACCCCGAAGCCTGCTGCTGCCATTCTTCCCAAACTGCCAACTGAAATAGTCAATACTATCGCAAGATTTCTCGATCACCAAGACCTTCGACACTTTCGTCTCGTCTGCAGAGATGTGGAGGCGAAGACATTTCAGCACTTTGCTCAATTCTACTTTGGGAAGAAACGGGTTATGCCTTCCAAGCATGGTCTGGAGGTTCTGGTGGACATCTCAAAGTCGAGGTTCGCTTCATACGTCAACACCCTTGTACTCGGTCCTGTCTCAATCGATCAAGGCGAGGTGCACTTCCACCGACCTATGGATGCGATGAAGAAAAAGAAGATCTCATTGGATATGAAGGCCTACTCAAGAGAAAACAGATACATGCGAGAGGTCGGCCTTGATACGTGCCTGCTTCTTTCTGCTTTTGAAGGCCTTCGTAATTGTACAATATTGAAGGTGACTCACCATCATGGCTGCATTCCTTCGCACGAAGGATGCAACGGCAATCGAATTGGTCACAACTATGCTACTCAGAAGGCAGGAAATGGTCTGGCTCACTTTTCAGGGACTCCAGTCCTTGAGCTGCAGTCTCTGGCGAGGCTCTTCCTCATAGCTCTTCACGCCGCCCAAGCCGCCCGCCTCCCACTCGAGCAAATCGTTGCCTATGGAATGAACAATTTTGATGAAGATTTCATGATGGCCGGATTCTCATCATTGTCTCTCGATTTCCCGGCTCGCATAGCAGGCACCAAGTCTGCGTTTGCAGAACTACGCGTCCTGAAAGTCACCATTGCCCATTTTGGTGACACGGAGTCAAAAGAGGATTGTTTGAGCCTCACCCACCGGCTACGAACCTTCATTGAGACTGCTCCTAAGCTTCAAACGCTTGGTTTGAATTTCACGAACCGCTGTGGAGCAGCATCTTTCCTCAACGAGTTCTCCGCAGTATTTCCATTCAAGCAATACAAGAATCTTCACGAGATTGAGATCATCAATCCAAACATCTGTGGCTCAGTGCTGCTCAAGCTGTTGTTGCGTTTCTCTTTCACGATACGAAGTCTTGCTCTCCACGACGTTTTGCTTACTGAGGCGACATGGTCCTCTGTGCTTGAACGCATCCGAGATGAAATGGAGCTGACTAAATTGGTCATCACCAACGACCGGGACTTTTGGCCCTTTCCTATCTCGCTTGAAGGAGAAGATCTGGGAGAGCTCCTGGACGACACCATTGACCGGCTCCGTGAAGGGGAATTGGGCGATTCCGATGTGCCTATTGAAACAGATCTTGAATCTGGGTACGACTCTGAAGGTAGCGATGAATAAGATCAGCGCTGGAAGACCTTCTGATGATGGTTATGGATTCTTATGAATGTATGAACAGATATGTCGTTTTACCAAACGTACACCAAGAGATCATATATAGCGAGGGAGCTATTGACGTGTTTTCTTTTCTTCAAACATACGTACTAGACTCAAGGAATTCAGTACCAGTCTAATTTCGTGTGTATGGAGCATAGACTTCTTTCTCTTCACATTTGATACCCATGTAGATTATATAAAGTCAGAATTGCTTCATTATCGTATTGGTGTATCTAACAGTGTTCTATTCCATGCAAACAAACTCCAGATTCTCATCAACGCCCATTTTTTCATTTTGCAAAGCCTCTTTAGTCTATGAGTAGCGGGCCATCATCTTCCTAATCCAAATGCTTCTCGTTGACAAGCACATATCTGTACCTCGCCTTGCCATTCTCCAAGTCAACGGTTGCCTGATTCGCGTCCTCCATCTTGCGCTGCTGGATCCAAGGCTTCAGCTTCTTACTTGCCGCTAATTCCAACATTTCCTCGATCTCAGACGGACTGCCAATGATGCTTCCTCCAATCTTGCACTTCTTCGCAATAAGCGCAAAGGCATGGAATCCAGGCAGAGCATCTTCCGGTGCACCCACTTGAATGAAGGTCCCATGCGCGCGAAGTAGCGAGAGGTAGCCCATGAGTGGCATTTTAGGTGACGAAACAGTCGAGACAATGAGATCAAGAGAGTTGACGTTCTTGTTGTTCTGTGACCAATCTTTATCTTCATCTGTTGCGATGAAGTCGTCAGCGCCCATCTTCAGGGCATCATCCTTCTTAGTGCTTGATCGCGAGATCACAACAACCTTATCCGCGCCTAATGCCTTCGCAAATAGGACTCCGAAGTGTCCCAGACCACCCAACCCCACTATTCCAACCCTCTTCCCAGGTCCACATCCATTTTGCTTCAACGGACTGTAGACCGTGATACCAGCGCAAAGCATAGGCGCTGCATCAGCCGAGGGAATGGAATCGGGAATCTTGAACACGAAATGCGCGGGATGGCGAGCGTAGTCTGCATAGCCTCCATACGATTTGCTGCCATCGGGATACTTGGCCGCATACGTCCCCACCATGTGTGGACAAATATTCTCCTGTCCGTCGGCGCAAGCCTCGCAATCCGGTTTCAGACAGCTCGAGCTCTGAGCGCCGACACCGACTCTATCGCCTTCTTTGATCGGGTTTCTGCGGTGGGTGGTGTTGTTGGCTTCAGAGCCGACACGAACGGCGCGTCCAATTATCTCATGCCCGACGACGCATGGGTAGGGTGTCTCGCCCCAGCCAGAGCGCAGGGTGTGTAGATCCGAACCGCAAATGCCACAATGGGAGATACGGATGTCGACGTCGGAGTCACTGAATGGCTTGGGTTTGTATTCTTGCCATTTCATGTTGCCAATGGCCTTTGGGTTGAGGCCGCCCCAGCCGCAGAACTTAGGGGATTCTTGGGACATTTTGGACGTGATATTATGTGCAATATTGTATGCGTGGAATTGGGTGTGTAGTTTCGAAGAGGACTATGAATTGAAGAAAAGAGAGTGATGTGGACCTACGTATTTATCTATCTGTTGGTTTGATGATATCATTAGCCACTGACGCATGAAAGTTGCTTGCAACAATCTCAAAAATTGAAGCTTATGTCCTATCACCGACATTGAAGATGAAAGGAACAGATTTTATCATGACGTTTATGCGGGTACATAGGCTCGGCACATCTAACAGAAAAACAACTTTTTGGGAGTGGCTAGGGGGAAGGTCCAGTTCAGCGCCTTGCCACGTGGAAAAGCTAGTCGGGAATGGATAGTTCCGTGACATTAGCCGGAAGACGATTTAAAAGGGTTCCTATCTGCCAATGCCGATAATTATATGGGGATAGCGTTGGAAAAAGCGGTCTGTATCATGAAAAATCAATGGTGGAAAAGATTTCATGATTGCTGAATAATTCCTGCAGAGCGTGTACGTCACTCCGAAAATCTTCGGGGTGATTTCGGATCAGCTAGAGCAACAGGACGAAGAGCCTTGCTTAAGTCCATAAACTCCACAGCATCCAATGATCCAGTATGCTACTTTTGGGGATGAATGAAGATGAAAGATGAGTATAGATGACTTTTGAAAGGACTTGGTGTTTTGTTGTAGTAGTGCTTAGTCTGAATAATCAGATCTCGACCAATCATTGCTAGGATTAGTAAGCGGATTCGTATCTTTGGAGAGCGTATCTCAACTTCAATTCTCTTCCCCATGGAAAAAGAAATACTACCATGCAGTGCAATACCAATTCTTTAACCCCCTTTCGTGTCAGTCTGAAAGGATGCGGCCTAAGACATCAAACTAGCGAACACCGTGGCAGGGCATCTTTGCTGTATCGCTATGAACGGCTTGCTGCAAAATAAACGCCCTAAGAAATCGCGATACCATTGCGAACATGGTGCAATCGCTGTGTTATACCCCATAATTTTTGTTCTTTACCGGGCTCAGCTACATCGACCATTCGGGTGCTTGATCCTCACCGCTTTACGCAAAGTTCTCTAGAAGCCAACCAAAGATGTGGCTGGTTATAAGGGGGTCGATTCCCCTCTTTACCCAGCCGCGCTTTCAATATGATCATGATTATACGTTCAGTATGCTTACTGTATATCAGACTTCAATACCCTCTTATTCGCTTAAGCTACCGAATCTTAACTTGCGATAATGCAGATTCCAGTGAATAAAGATTGGTTGTGCTGGGAGATTTATTTCATTCATCTCACGGACTAAGGGTCATCAGACGGAGTACCTTGTGGTTCACAAACTCTCACGGTTTGTCGTCCCTCGATCGTCACTACATAAGCGATAATTTACAAGGTAACGGCGGACTCTACGGTACAAGACATTTCGCTCCAGTTGTTCCCAAGTCAATACTCTTCAGCCACTCTTCGCTGGTCAACCAAAGCTCGAATTACCCATAAGAGTTGCCATCATCAGTATCGCTCAGTCAAATCTCCAAATGTCGCCGGAAAACCGAGTCCTAGATCCCCCGGATCTTGAGTCACCACAGCCGAATTCAGGCCCGATCCTCAGCAAAGTGACCTGGCCAGTATTCGCCGGCGAAGATACGGGACATCGGTTATTCTTCTCCAGTGAGAAGCACGGTTCGTGGATATCGGCCTATGCTCCAGGGTCGGTCATGAATGGAGAGATGACCATTATGGACTTACGACAGCACGTCAGCGAGATTCTTTCTCATATCGATTTGCGGCGCATAATCCTGGCCCACAACGATCGAGAAATAGAGAGCTTTGCAACTGCGCGAGAAGCAGGGCTGTCCCCACTTGCCACGATATTCATCCACGTTTTAGATGCAATCACGCTGCAGAGAAATGACAAAACCTCTTTGCTCCTGTGCCCACCTGGTAGTATCGACAGAGGAGTTATCACCGTGGGAAATGTCAAGAAGGCAGCAGCTAATCAACTGGGATTTCGAGATATCCGCCGAATCAGGTTGCAGCGTGAGAGCGAAGCCTGGGTTATAGGGGTGAATGATGCTCCTATCAAAGATGACAAACTTTTCTCTACGAGAATGAACTTTCTACATGTCCGAGTCTTGACGGAACAGGACTTGAAGATTCTGAGCTTGCTCGAGTACCACCGTCAGATATATCAACAGGATATTGAAGCAGCGCGAGGAACTTCCGATTCTGATTGGATAGACTGCGAATTGCTGCTGGAAAACCTGAAGCCTGACTTCTCCTGGGCACGTCGGGAGTCACGTAGACTAGGCTGGGACCGCTTGTTGGCCAAGCTCCATCTCCTCCAGCTCGACGTGTACCTCAGAAAGCGATTGGCTCTTACACCTCCGCCTCCGCAGCGATGCTCGTGGTGCTATGAGCTGAAGCCTGCCAGTAAACTCCGCCATCAGATGACGTTAGCTTGCCACCATGTTAACAACCAATGTATCGATTGTACGAGCAGATGGATTGATTCGCAAATGAGTATCCACTGGAGCGGACGGATCCAGTTCCACTGCCTCGGAAATCATTGCGGAAACCTTCTTTCTCATGAGGATATAGAACGGATAACGAGTAAGGAGGTTTTCGATAAATATGCACGGTGGGTGTTTCGCGCGAACCTGCACGATGATCCAAACGGCATCTTCTGCATCAACCCTCGCTGCAGCAGTGGTCAGGTGCATGATCCGGAAAAAGACGGCGATTTATTTCGATGCAAGGCTTGCTCTTCTCTTGCGTGCGTGAGCCGCGTACATAACCACCCCGTTCTTCTCCATGAACCCGAAAGCTGTTCGGAATATGAAACACGCACGAACACACCTACACGAGTGCAGCAAGAGCTTGACAGCCTAGAGTGTAAGGAAGGGTTATCACAACCTTGCCCTTCTTGTGGCGTTCCAATCGAAATGGACGAAGGTTGTGATCACATGCACTGCCAGAACTGCTCTTTCGATTTTTGTTGGATATGTGGAGATCATTGGATTGGAAGACATAAGGACTGGTGTCGGTACAGTTATTACGATACCAATCCTGGAATAGATACTGGCATGGGTGGTCCTGATGGTTACGACCTACAATGGTGAAGAACAGTATTCAAATATTAGTTCAACCAGTTCTAGTGGCCGGGCCTCGCGATCAACTTCCCAAACGTTGAAGAGGAGTTGGACGTGAGACGTTCCTGCCCCTCGATACCTCAGGCTTTCATTAAAAGCCAATGGTCTATAGCACCTCAAAAGGCTTCAAAATACATATATACTAAGGTGCCATAATTGGTGATATTCAAAACATCACAAATATCGCAGTCACAATCATCGCCATTATCGCACCAGTTCCCACAACATTTTTGCCTGCCGCACTCTTCGAGCCCTTGATTGCGCCTCCACTCAGAGAGCTCTTATCGCCCGTGCTTCCATCCACGCAGATTGTCTTGTTGCCCCAGTAGGCATCAACCGTGGTTTTCCATGTGATCTCCACATCATTGATCATGTCGGCCGTGTAGAACAATTTGCAATCCGCCGCCTCGTACACAAATTCCAGGGGTGTGTTCGAGCTATCTCCCTTGCGAATGTTATCCCGGAGGTTAATAGCCGAGGAAGCCTCACCAGAAGCCTGATAAGCAGTTCGGCGACGTGGACGTTCAGCGAAGACCAGGGCCTCGAGTTCGGTACCATTGAGCTGATCCCAGTAGTCCGAAAGGAAGTTGTACGCGTTCAAAGCCTCGTTGTACACTCGGGTGAAGCTGTAGACTTGGGCGCCTTTAGAGCCTGCTACTCCCTGCATGGGTCCTGTCTTTGGTGTGCCACCTACGACGATCTGTTGTACTCCGCCTTGTGCTTTCATGAATTCGGAGAAGACTGCGCACGTGGATCCGCAAGCACCATCTTGGAGGATGACGATTTTGTTGGCGGGGAACGGCTGGTCGGTAAGGAGCTTGGCGCGGGTGCGATAGCCGGAGACATCCATGTTGAGGTCGTCTGAGAAGTAGTTGTTGAGCTATTAGGGGATAGAGAGTCAGTATTTGATGCTTGTGAGAATATTCAAAGAAAAGTAGACTCACGTCGAAGCGTTGGAGGGTCGTGTAGTTATCACTGTTGAAAACATGTGGTCCGAAGTACTCTTCCCATGAGGCAAACTTCTTTCCATCTACGTTAACAGGTAATTGGTAATTGAAGATACTTTTCCAAGCGAAAGCGAGTTGACCGTCCAAACCATTCTGTTCAAAGTCCTTGATGGCTTGATCTTCAGTGTAGCCCTTCAGTTTGCTAGTCATCGCAACCCCAGCGATGTCGAAGGCTTCATTAGCTCGAAAGCGGGTTGCACCATAAGGCTCTTCCTTGGGGAAAAGCTGTTTGCAGTTAGCAGCTACTTCAGGGAATGAGGTGAAGGGTTTCCATACCTGTTTGAACAGGTCATATCCGAGGAATACTGCGCCACCTCCATTGGTACGGAGATCTACGATTAATCTCTTCTTGCCCGCTGTGACCGCATCCCCCAAGAACTGGTGGACGGTGTCTTGGAATTCTGTGACACCGCCATCACTCTCTGGGCTAAATGATGGTATCCCAAGAACCTTGTGATTATTTTCAGCTGTATAACTAGTAAAAGCATTGTCCCACTTACTGCAACATCGTCATAACCTTGTCCGGTGAGATAATAACCGCCAACAATAGCTTCAGAATGAAGAATCACTGGCTCTGGGTAGCCAATTGCGGTAGGCGTAGCTTTCTTGACCATGGTAGGCACGTCTCTCTTCTTCTTCTTCTGAGGTGTAGGTGGATCCTGATTGCAAAATTTAGCGAAAAAGGCCTCGCCACTGTCGACACCTTCGAAGTCAGCCAAGACTCGGGCGTAGTTCGTATATTCAAATATGGTTCCGTTCTCATAAGTGATAAAGGTAGACGGGCCGTCCGGAATCATGCTGAGGATAAATTGATTAACCTCCTCGCCCTTTGATATACCAGCTTGGTTGGGAAATAAGCGGTTGTAGCGAGCATCTTTATCGTGGTAGGTGAAAGTTTTGGCCCAATTGTTGACATAGTCTTCCGCGGTTTGATTGTTAATTTGAGTTATTGGCGAGGGCGTCCAGCTTTCGGCAGTCTTGATGTCAACTACAATGTATTAGCAAGGTTTGAGTTGCTGAGCTTAGACGAAGGCACCACTGAAGCAAGTGGGGGAAGTAGAGATAGTATGTGGAGGAAAGATGCACTCACAGAAGTTGTACAACTTAGGAAGCGCTTTACCGTCAGGCGAGATGGAAACCAAAGCAAAGTTTTCGCTATCATCTAACAGATTTCCTCGTCGGAATTGGAAGATGGTGAGGATATCCGGAGTGAAATAGAGATGGAAATCATAAGCTTCAGTCAAAGCCAGCGACAAGTCCTGCTGAAAGTGGTATTCGTCTGAATAGCCATCACTGTCCAACTTGTCATAGACCTGCTGAATGCTGTCGATAATGTTGGCTCTCTCTTCCGTATACCCTTGCGGAGGCTGAGACAGATAAGCAATATTAGACTGCCACGACAAGTAAAGCAGCAGCTCCTCGATCAACTTTTTGTTTTCTTCTTTATCCAGAGGCACTGATGACAAGCAAGCTTCTGCTGCCTCGGCAGTCACAAAGGCAGCTGTCGCTTGAGGGTAGTCTGCCAGGAAGGAGGCGGACATGGCACTGACGGTCGCGCAAGGCTCATCCTGGGCTAAAGCACCTCCGCCCAGAATGAGAGCGCTGAGAAGCAGGATATCGAAAAGCATTGCTGCTTGTGGAGATGCTATTCTAGTGCAACTGTTTCACTGAGAGTCGGGTACACTCTAAGGAGATCGCCGAACAATCGCCGAAGAAGGGGATATGAAAGTGAATCGTTGTCGTTGGAACGAGATAGAATTGAAACACACTTAGAATTCGGGCTGGGCCCAGTGGGTAAAGAAGGACCTTTTGCTACCTGGGGCCATGACGGCGGACATCGTGAGGCTATATAGACGACTCAAAGCTGGATGTTGCTGCCTTCCATGGCGGGTCCTTCGAGCGCCCTTTGACGTCCATAGCCGCCATATTTCACTGCCACCACAGGTACGAGGCTCTAAGATTAGTAGTAGAGCTGGAGCAATAAAGGAGATTCTTCTTGCTGGGCGGAAAATGCCAAGACAAGCTGAAGCTGAGCGGTAAAAAGGCTACAAATCTACGCCTAGCGGAGGAAATGCCAAGCTGCCAAGTTGCCAAGACTGTTGCAGTTACCGGAAAGGTAGAAGTATGTCGTGAAAGGGAAAGGTGTTTGGCTGCAGATGGTCTTTGGCCGAGTGCGGCTGAAAACACCAAGACTTCGCTAGATGAGACGTACGGAACATGCTTTCTGGGCAGAGAGGGTCTGGGAGATGCTGAGACATATTCAGAGTGACCGCATAAACGATAAGATGTGCTAGATGAGCAGCAAGGTTGATGAAAAGAACATGCGATTACTGGACAAACATGGCGTACTCCGATAAGAAGTGAAATATAATCTAGATCGCGAAGTCTAATCGTTCCCTGGACTGTCTTACGCATAGCAAGGCTGCTTCATGCACGTAACCGCTTCGAATGTCTTTTGTGCTCCGCATCGTGATGTTGTGAAAGGGTTTGTCGGAGCTATGCGAAATTATCATGGCGCCTGTGGCTGGTGCAGCCACACCAAGACTAGCGAATTTTGCACGACTTGATTTAGGTTATATCACTCTCTTTCCACCTTCTCCTCTCTTCTTCTCCAGCCACAACTTTGCATGAGGGGCATCATCCAAAAGTCGCACAAGATCCGTTACACAAATCGATGACTAACAAAGAGAGTGAGAAAAACGTTTGTGCATCTCACAAAACCAGAAGCCTTAGCTTTCATGAGACCGGTGAAGAAGATTGTGGCTGAGGTTTCGGATTCGCAAACTGGACCATAGCGGCGGAAGGGCGATACAAACTCGGTACTTTTAGACGAAAGACCTCTAGCTATGGTTCTGCTTTGCATCCGACGAGCCCCGTACAGTATCCCACAAGAAGAGTAGGAAGTATGTCGGTGTTACCTAGACTGGTTCGCGTGGAGGTATGCAGATTGTTTCACCTCCTCATGATCAATTTCCTTCCCTGCTCTACGTCGTCCAGATGGCCTGACTTACATCAACCTCGACTGTCTGATGGTGAAATCCATAATCGTTGGGTATTGAAGATCGACGTCGCCCCAAACACCTAAGGCACCAGCAGTCCTTTGATCACGTTTAGAGCTCTTACACCATTCTCTGACTCACTTCAGCTCACCTTTGGAGAACCAGCGTCCTTCAACATAAGATCCTTCCCGTTCCGGTGACATGAAAGGCTCTTAGTTCGACTCATCAAGGTCCACGTTATCGGATGACTAGGAGCATGGGCACAAAACCCCATACTGCAAAACCTCCTCCTCATTGACGATACATCGCCAACAGAACTCGGCTCCGCATTTAGGTACAAGTAAGTTCGTGGATGCTTATGCGGTGAATATTGACACTTCATCTCAACGTCATGAACTAAAGTAACAACAATAATCCACACATGACCGACGTACATAATCTCATATTTATCATAGGAACAAACTATACTTTTCATATCTTTTTATTGCCAGGATCAAGCATGTCTTCCTCTTGCTCACATTTGCTGCCCGAATATCCCGGCCTGCTGTTCCCTCATGTTAGCCTCATTCTCGGCGGCCTGCCTGAGCTCCTCCTCGGTCGGCATATTGACGATCATAAGGTACAACACATTCTACATATTTCTGTCAGTACGGCTCCTGGTATCTTTCATAATTCCAAAGGTAGACTCACCTCACTAAGTATCCTCTTCAAGCCCCTCTTACTCCCCTTTCCCAAGCCCACCGTATTATGCTTGTTCCTTTTCTCTTTCCTACCCTTCAGCCTATCCCCAACACCATCATACCCCCTCTGCTCTCTCCTCGAGTCCCTCCTAGCACTCTTATGCTCTGCCAACTTCCCGCCACTCACCAAATTCAATAACCCCCCTTGGTGCACTGGATGGTTGGGATCGGAAAACCTATTCGCAAACTCCGGCTTCGGTCCCACATTCAATTTCGACTCGGGATTATTCGACGCGAACCGCGCACGAGCTTTCTTATCACCATAATCTTGCATAAAAGCGCCTGCACGCTTGAAGGCGTTGGCCTTTTGCTCGTCGGTTGCTGATTCGAGGGTTGGGAAGACGAGGGGTGCGGATTGGGGAAGTTGCGCTTCACCATGTGTTCCACCGGACGCAGAGTGGAACTTGTCGGTCCATTTCTTTGAATCGCCTTCGCGCTTTGAGATTGCGGATGTGGTGGTCGCGCTCAAATCGAAGATTTGTCCATCTGTGGGGTTCTTGGGATCATATGACATGAGTAAAGCATAGAGCCCACGCGGTTTAAACAACTCCTCATTCATACGATCGATGAATTTATTGACTTGACTCGTTTGATGTAGTCGTCGACCAGCTTCGATACTTGTATGCACGATAGCAGCGGAGATGTGAACAACAACGCTAGGAGTCATGGAGACCGTGTAGGCTAGCACGCTGGCGGCGATTGCTAAGTTCGCAGCATTGAAACATCCACTACCCTTTATCGATGTAGTGAAGCTATCGAGAAAATCGAGAAACATAGGTTGATCGATGCCACAGTCTGCGAGGACAGGTGCATAGGCGCGCACAAAACCGCGCTGCTTGCTCTCGGGGCGCTTTTGCGGGATAATGACCGGATAGGGAAGTTTGGCGGACGCGGAGGATGGCGTGTAAGCGGGTGGAGGATGTCGCTGTAAGAAAGTTTGGACGAGCTCCTCGGTGCTGTGTATTTCATTCGTCCGCGGTTTCTCGAGCTCGTTTTGCGTTTCGTCGCGGATCCAGTCGCCTTCGTCGTCGCTGTAGTCGGAGTCGTCCGAACCGTCTGGATTTGGACTGCTAGATCGCTTCTGTGTGTCTGCGTATGAAGGAGGTGCTAGTTGGGCGGCAGAACTGTTGGCCTGAGTAGGTGCTTCTGGATCGTTCAAATTGACCTGCGATTTGCTTTTGTGGTGGGCATAGGCTTCTGAGCTGAGACCAATGAGTCCGGTGACGCCTTCGGTAATGAAACCCATTATGGCTGGTGTTGGTTTTCGAAGATGGCAGAATCAATACATAAGTTTGATTGCTAAAGAAAAAGCGAAGTTAAATTGGAGTTGAAAAACTGGTGAATGGATACCCAGGTAAGTTCGTCGTCAAAGGGCGTGTATATATATATTGATAGTCCTATTTCAAGTACTACGCACAGCCTCAGCCCGCAATGCTTTCTTTTTGTTTATCATTCATGGCAGCCAACGAGATGTATCGTGAGTGGAGGGCTTGCACGGCCCGCTCCTGATGCCCTTGTAGGTTAGCATGGTGGAAAGATGTTTAACTGTAAAAGGATAGTTCCAGATTTAGGGTTTGCAGATCTGGGAGATCTCCATGCTGAAGGCCACTCAGACAGCCTTATGGGGATACTTCCAACTCACACTACTGATGCCGTTTCTAACGTGTTGGTTTTCAAGGGAGATCAAATCGATGACGCAGTTATTCACGTGACATTACCTCCCTCTAAGTCTACTACACAGAAGACCAGGACAAATACATGAGCATGAACCCTAGGTAGTAGACAATTTTCTATCTCTTCCTCGCTGGTGACTACAGAGTCCGGCTGGCCTTTCTTTACTGCAAATTTTTCGAACGAATAGCCCACATCAAAACCTAGAGGCGGAGGGATCTTTATCTACACATACGAATATCTACATGATACATCTTCAGAAGCAGTGGATAGTTTGGATAATGAGATGGACCTAATTTACAATGAGTCTCTAGGCGTAGGCACTGAAGAGAAGAGGATTAGTTTTGCGGATACTGAGTAGGATATTAGCAGATTTACTAATTCTGAAGAGGAGTGGGCGGATTCGAGGATGAGGAAGTGAATGAGTTTGGCCACCATGGTGCTGGAGATGGCGCCTCTTTGTTAATTGATACCGATGAGGAAGAGAGTGAGATTGGCTTGGAGGTGATGAGAAAGATACTGGAGCATGCTCACCGGGAGACTTGTCAGCGAAGCGATCCAAGAAGTGTGGTACTATGATCGATTGCCTTTGAAAACATTGCAAATGTGGCACATTAATAGCACCTTCCTTACCCTCGCAACAGTGCATCTACAGCTTGTTCCATCCAGTGGACAAAACCTTCCGCCCTCAAGACGAAGCAGTTCCCATAACAGCGGTTTCCCACCTCAGAGTCGGAATGCCCCACATCCTTTCATTCAGTTTGAAAGATTATCTTCGCACTTCGACCCTGCTTCTCATACATGGGAGTGTCACATGCGGCCCACCCAGGATTCCCCAGACTCAATCCCTGAGAACTAGATTAAACGCATGCACCATACCCCTGTTCCTCGCTAATTTGCCCCGGATAATGTAGCCCCTACCGTCAGGCCGTCAGTGCCGCAATATGGGAAAACCGAGCTTGAATAGACTGCAAGCTAGATGGTATGCGGGGGTTTGGGATTTGGATAACCGGGGACACAGGGGAAGCTTATATGACGTCTCGGTTTTAAAGGTATGCATGGAATCGAATGACGGAGGAAATGTAAAATTTGTTATTGGAAGAGAAGACTCAGAAGACGATCTTGAACTAGAGCAAACGTACTGCATTCTACATACGAACCAGCGAGTCACCAGTCTCAACAGTGTTGACAAGTTCAATCTCATTATACCCCATCCTTTGCATTATCAACCTGAAACTCGCCGCCCCGTTAACCTGTCATAAAGAGGGACACAAGGTATATAACACGCCAATCAAAACAAGAACAACTCGAATTCGGCTCAATACGACTGACGTACGCGTTTTTTCTACTGATAAGTGACAGGCATGTTTCCAGGAAGCTGAGTTAGCCATCCATCGATCTGTTCGTTGACGACCGATGGCTTGATGCACTTGATGGCATCTTGTGCGGATTGCGACTTGAGAGTGGGGCAGTTGACGTTACAGCGAGCATCCATAGCGCGCTGGAGAGCATCGCCTTTCCAGCCGAAGAGGTAGTCGCCGTGTTGACCGTAGCCGGTTCTAAGAAAACATCAGTCATTAGACCCATTGCTGGAAGAGAGATGAAAGAGCAGGAGATGAACTTACGGATCACCCATAGAGTAAACAAAAGGTTGAGAGCCGTCCGTGGGCCATAAGCTCTTATCGTTAAATGAAGTGGTGTCCCACATAACCTCATACATAACTTGGGGGATCTTCACCGGATGAGTCGACGGGCAAGCGCCATTGGTTTCGAACGTTCCGCTTGGGTAGGCGACATGGCTCTTGTGATCTGGGCTATCGAGGTTTTTCCCATCCCAGCATGTTGGGAAGGTGATGGTTGTGCGAATACCTCCATCGCAAGCCTTGCTGGGCAAAGTAGCGGTGTCGTCGCCAGTGCAAGGAGCTCCTCCAAAGGGACTGAAGTTCTTGCCGAAGCAGCGATGACAGACTTCTCGCGGAGCACCGTCTGCTTTGCGGAGCGCTGGATCACCGACAAGCATACGGAAACCCTAAGATCAGTGTAAGGTTGTGTCTAAACGCTGTGTCAGATCGGCTTACTGGTTTGAAAGCTGTGACCGTGCTCTTGCCGTCGTATGGTGGAATGTAGTAGACTGTCAAGCCTCCATTCTGCGTAAGATACTCATTCGCCATCTGGGGAACACGCTTATAGGTTCCATTCTTGGCTTTGAAGTATAGAGTAGCGGTCCAATAGTTAGAGAAGTCCTCGCTGAAGGTACAACTGGTGCAGGTAGACGTAGCAGCGGGATCGTGGCTGGCTGGATCCATGGAGGCGTTGAAAGAGTTCCCTCCAGCAATCTGGTGGAGATGTGGGGATGGAGTTTGTCCTGGTGTGCCAATGGGGTCTAGACGCTCGACAGATAGCTGCGAGCATGCGAATCGAAGCATCTGCTGTGCAAAAGCATCTGGCGCGAAGAGCACCAGGGCGACGAGGGGCTTCCACTGCATCTTGATTGTTGAGCCGTCAGAAGAATTAGTGCATCAATGAAGAGGACTTTAAAAAGAAGGCGAAGCGAAACTGAAGACTCGTCGAAGAGCCAAGCGATGAGCCATGTTTATAAGTATCGCTGCAGAAACCCTATGGTAAACCCGTACAAGCCGACCTCGTGTTACCTGGTGGGTAGTTGCCGCCCGTTTGATTGACGGTTAATCTACAAATCCGGGGTTCAGGAATTTATGTGATTGGAAGAGAGCAGCACGGAACTTTGTTGTTTCCTTTCAGAACATTTTCCGGAAACCTGAAAGCTTGAAGGTTAATTTAACGTTCAAGCTTGAGAGACTATGTGATAGGGTGATAAGATACACGATATATTGAATGGTAGGTCACAAGAGCGACAAGGTATGTGAAAATGATATATTGAGCTTATCAAGCTGCTTTTATAACTGATAGTAAGAGAACTTGCACAATGAGGCCTGTTCATGTTATCGTCATGTCAGTATGTTTTGTGCGCCAATGTCCATTTTCTGCCCACACTTTGTGATAAATTGCGGTGGAGGCCGGTGTGAGTGCACATGGTTTGGTCGTTGTAATTATCTAGCCGTTGGCATGTGGTGGTCTGGGGTAGAAACATGATTGACGATGTCGATCACTGAGCCAACAATGCGAGTGAAAAGATGGCCTCCGCCGCATCCTCGGAAAATAAGGAAAAAGTGATAGGCTGGGTGACTGCAGGAATAACCCCGAAACTTTGTCTGCAGCTTCATCAGGATACAGCGGTATGCAGCTCATCGTGCGGCATGTCTAGGGTACTCCGTGATCATATGTCTACAGCTGGATCGTAGAAATTGGTGGAAGAGTTAGTATACGTGTGCACTATGGGTATTATCGGACCACAAGCTGACTGCAGACGCTGGGAATTGCTCCATGTTCTCCAACGCCGAGGACAAGATAAGCTTTCCAAGACATGCTTGGAAACAAGCCGCCCTGGGTTAGTACGTCAGCAGCATCGAGAGGAAAGTTGGCCGTGGTTCCAGTACGTGAGTGGCACTGGCCTGAATCGGAAAAGTTGTCCACCTGGTATGGGAGGCCTGTCTGTTATTGTCGCCTATATCTCTCACTCGTTGGTGTCTTCTTGTTGACCGATTTGAAGCCTTCTGCACCTTCATATTTTGTGTCCGATGGGGTATTATGGATCCCGCTTTTGGGGGTATATGCGCTAACAGACTGGCTCGGAGGGTGACGTTTTACTGCTTTTTATGATGAAGCAACGTCCGTCTACTCTAGATCAGTAAGCTCTGCCATCTTATGCTTCCTCTGTGAATGTGTGCCGGACCTTATGTAATGATCATATAACGAGGGCGGCCGCGAAAAATAGAATGACTATTGGCGATATTCCCGATTTCCGTAGTGCCGGTGGTGCACAACGTTTGGACTTGTTTGGTAGGGTAAGAGTGCTCATCGTGGGATGGAAGGATGCAAACAGGGAGGTGCCGATATTGCGTTGAGGATCGTGGCGGGCGATGCAGGAATCAGGAGAGCAGAAAATAAAGCGCTTCACATCGCAGGAAGCCGCTCTCCAGCAGAGCGTTAACTCCCAGATATCGATTTCGCGTC
Source organism: Hysterium pulicare CBS 123377 (assembly GCA_000467715.1). Taxonomy (NCBI): domain Eukaryota; kingdom Fungi; phylum Ascomycota; class Dothideomycetes; order Hysteriales; family Hysteriaceae; genus Hysterium; species Hysterium pulicare. Next base: position 79,547 of record AJFK01000033.1, read on the forward strand.
ATGTCCCTCCAATACTTTGTATCATGTTTCTGCACCTGCGTGGAGTGTGTAAATTGCGCCAGGCCGTGCTGCCGAGTAATATAGGCCACGCTTCCGGCAAGGATTTCGGCTCGGTAGAACAATTTCGAACCTGACGATTTCCAAAACCACGATCATATAGAATCAACGAGAAACAGGGCGACCTCAAGGCGGAATTGGACGAGGGCTATCGGGAATCTGTCTCAACATGTCAGCATTCGCATACCGAAGACATTCTTGGGGATCTTACATGCAGTTTACTCCTATTTCTATTGAGCGTTACAGCTCCGCCTTGTTAAGACAGTATAGATGTGAGCTACATCATTCGCCTTGATAATGGAGGTTATTGAAGGTGGGTTACGTGCTCGTGGTGGTAGGAGATGCGGAACGATGAATGGTGGATAAGAGAGAGGGTTGACATATGGAGCTCACTAGTCCGGATTTGGTATAGTTGTCGGTTTACCTGGACACAGTTCCGAAGACGGTTATCAGAACATCAGATTGCTGAGCCTCTTTGAAAAGATCATGTTTATTTACTATGAAGGTTTTCACCGTAGTAGTTCTACGATGTGTCTTCTCTATATGGTTTTAATATAATGCTCCAAATGCCATATGCTAATGCTAGTCCCAATACCAATGCTAAAAAGTCGACCCAACAGGGTATCTAAAAAAATATATACAAAAAATAACGAAGATAGAAACAGTTATATATACATCTACAAGAACATCGTAACAACCGCAGCGACCAAGACAACTGTCAAACTGGAGACTCCCAGGGAGGATGCGGCACCTTTGTTCCCACCACCTGTGTTACCGGGTTTCTGGTTCTGCTGAAGAGTGTTGTTGTTGAAGTTGGGCGAGTTTTCTTGGCTTGAGATCGCCGTATCATCACCAGTGGATCCGGGAACACAAGTCTGCTTTCCCCACTTAACGTCCGCAACTAATTTCCAAGTGTTCGTTACGTCGAAGACGCCCGAGGCGGGGTTAAAGATCCTACAGTCCGCAGCCTGTGGAATGAACTGAAGGGGAATTTCGGAGGAGTCGTTCTGGCGGAGATTGTCCTGCGCGTTGATTTGACCTAGAGGACCGTTGTCTGTTTGGCGCGCCCGCTTGAGGACTTGTTCCGGGTAGGCGAGGGTTCCGACAATGGTGTTGTTAACTCGTACAGCGGTGTCAACGCCCATAACAGCTGCCACACCCTCAATCGTGACCTGAGCTGCCGACTGAATGTTCTGGAAGTACAGGGTCTGCGAGCCTCGGGTTCCGCCAATGGCTTGCATAGGAGCGTTAATGGGACGACCACCGATAGCGACTGTGGATACCAGTGCTTGCTCGCGCATTAATTCGCCGAAAATGGTGCAGGTGGAAGCACAGTAGCCGTCAGAGAGGATAACGATGTTTTCGGCTTCGAAAGGCTGCTTTGGTACGTTTGTGTTGTTTCCGTAACCCGTCACGGAAAAGCCAGGGTAAGAAGTAGAATATGGGTTCGAAAACTGTCATCGTCAGCAAATTATGAGCATATCATCGGAGGATTGGAGCATACATTGTAGCGCTGGACAGAAGTGTAAGTATCGTTGTCAATTTTGTGTGGTCCATAATAATCCTTAAACGATGTAAATGGTTGATTGTCAATGTTCAGCGGGAACTTGTAAGTAAAGGACGAAAGAGAACTGAGGACTTCTTGGAGGCCGTCTGGATCCTCTTGTGCCAGTGTGGTATTGTCTGCAAAATCAGCGGCAGCAGCGCCAATTATTTCGAAGGCTTCGTGAGCGCGCCATTTGCTTGCACCATAGGGTACAATAGTAGGGAAGAGTTGCTTGAAGGTGTCAAAGCCAAGGATGGTATTTCCACCGCCGTTTGCCCGCGTGTCAACAATCAATTTCTTCTTCTTTTGAGCCACAGCATCAGCCAAGAAGGTACGCACGACACTCTGAAACTCGGTGACAGGGTCATCAGAACCGCTTGGTTCGAAGGATGGAATGGAGAGGACAGCCACATCGTCATATCCAGAGTCGGTGAGATAGTAACCGCCAACTGCAAGTCCTGACTGAAGTACAACAGGTTTTGGATAGCCGGTAGCACTCGGTACTGCTGTCGAGGATGCAGTTGCAGTTGCAGTTGCAGTGGCAGTTGCATTCGCTGCGTTATTTGTCTCTGTTGCCGTTGGGCCTGTGCAGAATTGGGCGAAGAAAGCATCTCCGGAATCAACGTTCGTGAAATCTGACTCGGTTGCCGCAAAATTATTAACGTTGTGGGTGGAGCCGTTATTGAAAGTGAAATTCGTTGTAGGCCCGTCGTATAGCCCGGCGGAGAAGGTACCATTGCCTCCAGATCCTGATGCGATAGCCGCCTGATTGGGGAACATGACGTTGTATCTCGCATCGGCGTCCTGGTTCTGGGCTTCTGACAAGGAGAGTTCGGCAATGTATTCGGTCGCGTTTTGTCCATTGATGGTTTTGATAGATGATGCGTTGAAGTCTTCGCCGTCGTTGAGTTTTTCTAAATCCGCGAGAAGGTAGAGCTCTGGTAAGGCAATACCATCTTTAGATGCAGAAATTACAGGACTTTGTCTGGTGAAAGAGAAGATACCGAGAATGTCGCCGCTATAGATCAGATGGCCATCATAAGCGTGGATTAGCAAATCCCGGATAGCAAATTGAACCTGGTACTCGTTCGTGTACGTTCCATTCTGAATGCCCTGAGATATCGCGTCCAAGCCCCCCATAATATCAACTGGCTTTTCTGTGTAGTTTGCTGGCGGGTTCTCGAGGTATTGCAGAGTTGTTTGCCATTGCAGGTAATCCTTTAACTCTGAAATCTGTACCAGGTCTCCATCTTTGTCTAGGGGCACGGAATTCAGACAATCGTAGGCAACCTTTGCTGGCACGAAAGGTGGATCAGTGGGACCCAGATTAGCGAGAGACTCGCTGACAACAGCACATGGTTCGGGAGCGGAGGTCGCAGTCGCTCTTGTAACGAGTGTCGATTGAGCGCTTACGGCACCGGCGGTTGCTAGGAATAACGCGAGGGAGCGCATTCTAAGGAAAGGAGCAGGTTGTACGAAAAAAAGAAAAGAATTGAATTCCTCCAAACGACTATCAGAGAGGCACCTTTTGTTGATTCCCAACTCGAAACGGCCAGTATATACTTAACGAGAAGGGATAACAAATACACAAAAGTGATGAGTGAATGTGAAGCCACTTAGTTGTTGTAGCTGAAGGTTCTTTATAATGGGGACGCCTTGCTCACAGCTGGACATTTAGTGCCCTTCAGGCCCGCCATAATGGGGCTGAGATCGAGCGCATGGCTACTTAATCCCTATTCGAGGAAATGCGGCAGTCTAACAAAGATTAAGCCCAACTAGTTTTAGGTGGCAGTGAGCAAAACAGAACAAGCTTCCCGCGATCTTGGTGCAGGGCTGGCGGCTGGACCCCAGGAAAGAGAATCAACGTGCGCTGAGAAATAAGCATAAGAAAACATCACCAATTAGGGATGTTGAAAAGGAAGCCAGGGAAGATTATACAGCGATTCGGTGATGATAACAGGATCAGAATTGATGCGATCAATCCGAGAAATCCCCTCTTGAGGCCAATCTTCTTGAGCAAGATCGGGTGGAAAAAGATCTCCATAGCTACAAAACTCCGATCTGTCATCGAAGAAGATGCAGAGAGAAGAGATTCTCAAAATAGACCGCGAAATGAGACGGATCCTCAGCTCGGTACCTGCATGTCTCCCATTGACAATTAGCAGGGCCAATCGGAGAGAGGCTTCGGTAGAAGCGATGCAAGTCCATTGGCCGTGTAAATATCGCGCCGTCCGAGATGCAGGAGTCTCTTGAAGGGCGCTGGTGACTGATCCGCTGGCGGTGCAGGTGCAAGTGTGGTTGGGGGCTGAGTTGGACATTTTAAGCTCGTAATGGCACGGCTTAGGAGATAATCCGAGCTCAGGGGAAGCTTCCACGCTATCCCCAAAGGAGATCCTTTCAAGAGTTGCTTCAAGTTGCACACCTCCGACCTTCACCCATCACCCGTCATGCATCCCCCTCTCGATGGCTCCCACTTGTCCTCTAGTACTGTGGAAAAAGATGACACAACGTTTTGATCGAGACAGTAATCCAGCGGCCCAGCAACGGGCTCTTCGTAAAAGTCAGCCCGAAACCCAGTCTAATTTAGACCCAACAACGCCACAGACTCGCGCATGAAAATCTTACAAAGAGTTTCAAAATTTGGATGTGATTATGCAAGTCAGCGTATTCCTCGTTGAGTTCACTGCTTATATGAAAGAACCGATGAATGAGAAGAATTGTAGAGAAATGATAGCGAATCTAAGCCCTCGAAAAAAAAGCTTACGCCAGCAAGAAGGCCGCATCATGATAATGCTGTTCATCGGCTCAACATCTTGTTGAAAGTCAAGAAACCTAAGATCTGTCTCATTGCCACGCTCCAATTCTGTCCGCAGCGTTTCGAATCTCAAAATGGCAACCCGATCCCACTTCAGCGACTCCGTAAATAAGTCCGAGACCGCCCCAGAGCTAGCAATGGTAGATCATGGCACCATCGCCGACTCATTTGAAGATCAACGTGATTATGTTGAGAAGGAACAATGCTACAACAACAGCATGAAGATCGGAGTCTTGGTTATCTAGTGGTCTGAACAGTACCTTACAATTCGACGCATCTGATCATTCGTATTCGCGGTATCAATCCTGGCTCATCCAACAAATTCATCATTGCATACATTCAGTCAGCCCGCATTAAAAATTCCTATCCTCCAACAAGTCAATCAATCATGTGCCTCCTCCCACGCACCATTGTCTCTTTACCCTGTATAACTTTTCTAAGTAACTTAAGCTCTCGGTCTACTCCACTTTCTTTACCTTCACGCGTAACCCCCCTTTCGGCCTTAACGTAATCGCATTCTGAAATCCAACCTCTCCTTCCCAAGCCCCCGAAAAAGTCCAATTCCTCACCAACTCCACAAGAATGGCCTTCATCTCCAGCATCGCAAAGCCTTTCGCAATACAAATCCTCGGTCCATTGGCAAACGTGCTCAGTGCATAAGGATCCTTAGCTAGCGGATACCCTTCCGCAGAAGTCTTGTCTAGCATCTCAGGAAAATGACGATCAGGGTTGAAAGTCTCTGCATCGGGTCCCCAAATCTTCGGATTGTAATGCAAAACCAAAGGCTGTAGAAGGAATGTTGTCCCCGGCGGGATGTAAGTGTTGCAGATTGTAAGAGCGGTAGTTGAGGTGCGTGGTATTATGGTACTTGGGGCGTAGACACGGAGAACTTCTTTTAAAAAGATGTTTAGGTAAGGCAGACTCTCAAGTTCATGATGGTCCGGAGGCGACGAGTGAGGAAACTGGGTCTCAATCTCGGACCGTAGTCGCGTCTGAATGGATGGATGCTTGCACATGGCGTAGATGGACCAGGTGAGGGCCAGCGCGGAGGTTTCGTGGCCTGGAGCGTGTCAGACTATCTAGAGGGACTGGATGTAATCAGATGAAAAGTGTTGTACAAAACTAACCTGCAGCCATGAAGTTGAGCAGCTGTGGGAGATCTGTTAGCATGGTTTTGCTCTCGATGGGCAGAAACAGGCGTACGTGTCCAAGTATATCCTCATCACTCCACGCGTTTCCCCCCTCTGACTTTTCGTGTATCATGAAAGTCAACAAATCCCTCCCTCCTTCTGTAGTAAACTGTTCCTTGGTCTTCTCCCCTCGCATGATGTCCTTTCTCCGCTCTCGAATCGCCTGCCGCAAGAGTCTCCTAACCTCGCTGTTCGCAAGTACAAAGTCTCTGTTGGCTTTCATGGGAAGCCATTTGCGGACGGGTATGAACATATTGATGACAGAGATTGCTTGACCAACTGGGCTCTCATTGAAGATTTGGCGATAGTGTCTCGCAAAGGACAAGTCTTTAGTAGTGAACGATTCTAATTCGACTCCGAGAGCTGCAAGACCGATGATATCAAGCGTTGCTTGTGCCATAAATTCAGCAACTGCGTGAAACGTCAGCCTTTAATTCGAGGGTTAGGTACAAAGGACTTGCTTTCAATCGGCGCATCTGGCTCTCGTTCAACCGCCCTCGCAATCGTTGAAGAAAGGTTTGTGGCCTTGGTGTAGAAGACCGGAAGGAGTCTCTTGATATTTGAAAGTGAGAATGGCCCTATCAACATCAATTAACATATCTCTTGAAAGTTCAAAACATCATTACTTGCCAGCCAGCAGTCTCCTCTGCTTCTTATGCTCCTCTCCCTCCGTCATCACCAAACCGACACCTGTAATCTCACCAATGATACGGCGGAAATAATCTGGCTTTTCAAACGAATAACAATACGTCTGCAATACTTCACGAGCAGCTTGCACATTGTTGATAAGCAAAACTTCGGTGTTTGCAAAAGTGAGACACCGAATTAGTGGAGCTTCAGACCATCGGCGCATCCATGAAAGCTGCAAATCGCATGGCCCTTCGGTCTGAAGCATGTTGTAGGCTTGCCCAAGGAATAAAGTGCCATTCTATTACCAGTCAGAAACTTGAGAGTTGTATGTGAAGAGAGGAGATGCTTCACTTTGGGTCCTGGCAAATGCCTCAATGGGGAGCGGTGAAACGGATAGTAAAAGACATGATAAATGACAAGAAGAATATATTGTAACACAAACACAATAACGAACGTAAGTAAATACGAATGTAGCTTCGTGGTCTCCTGATTTGTGATGGCAAGAGACGCAAGAAAAGCGATGGCACTGGCGTGCAAGAGCTTCATGGCTTTATAGGAATAGAATGCAGAGACGGCCTATAGCACTTGTAGATGCGCAGTCTGGAGGGCGAGCCATCATATCTAAGCAGAAATTGAATTCTTTAGCCTTGACTTTGTGAGGCATGATTTTTTGATAGCTGTGCTGATTCATCGTAAGCTGCTGCACCAAGATCGGACGGGTAATGGGCTTGCTTGGAGAAGCAAGAGTCAGTCAGGGGTAACGCGGTAGGGCTAAGGTCATTGGAGAGTACAGTCTCATGGTGGTTACACAAAGAGCGCGTTGGTTCATGAGTAATCAATCAGATGTGTCGCGGGTCGCTGAGAGCTCGCCTTCATCATCACACGCTAATCTGGATATGGCCTAGTTAGCCAGGAGAAACCGCAGTTTCTGTCGCCCATCTCCCCTCAACTCCTCTACACAAATTTTAGAGGTCCCGCGAACTTCTACAGTGTTTGCTTCACCCGAGGCTCTCAATTCCTCGTATGTCATATGGAAGCACATGTGGTCTACCAGAGCAGTGTTTCTCGCCAGGCTTCACCGCTCGAGATTCAGGGCGACCCGGAAACTTCGCCTTGAGTATATCGTAGAGATTATATTAACCATGCCCGCCCATTGCAGTCTTGTATTTCATTCTTTCTTTTGCTTGCTGTCATGGTTGTAGCACTTTTGGACTGAGACATCACAACTCTTGCTAAGGCGGTCGTGTTTCGCTAGTTTATGAAGGGTAGCTCAGTTGGAGCGATCATCTCCGTAACTACGGTCTTGTATTCTAATTCTTTCGCTTTCCGCCTATTACAAGATTCGCTGAAAAGAAGCCACCAATGGACTTTAGCCCACATGTCCTTACCAAACCAACGGAAAGATTCGTACGAGTTGCAGGAAGAACCCCTTTTTGATGAATCATATTCCAGTCCTGGAAATGGCCCTCCGGGACGAAAGCCTTCGATTACTGCAAAGTCTCTGAAAATCAAGAAATCCACAAGACTACCCGATGAAGCCATCGAAGTCCTTCAGCGCTGGGTTGACGGGCATTCCATCCAGAAAGACCCTTCGAAACAGGAAAAGGAACGTCTTGCGGGGGAATAGGGCCTAGGCATTAAACAGGTATCAACTTGGTTCTCTAATGCTCGTAATAGGCAGACCTGCCCTTTAGAGGACTGGCTCGCAAGTTCTTCCGAGAAAAAATCCATATCTGAAGCTGCAATTCAGGCAGTTGAACAGCTAAACAGTCAAGGTGAGCCTTCTCATCCAGCACAGCCGATTTTACCGCTAAAATATATATTCCTGTAGGATATGCGACATCTAACCCCGAACTTACAAGTCTGCCATCTGCCCCAATATATCCTCAACCTAGCCCTGCGGGAAGCGCGTGTTTAGCCCTTTCCCAATGTAACGAAGCGGTCATGTCAGGCCCTTCGCGACGCGGGAGGAAGATCTCTGTATCACCTGCTCCTTCATTATCAGGACTACGATGCAGTTCTCAATCGTCGCTACCTCCATACCCCGATGCATCACTACCCACACCGCCTGGGTCCTTCAACTTCAACCTCAATCTTAAGCCCTTCCCAATACCAACTCCGATAACACCAAAATCTCCGCCTGGGTCTATTCCTCTTGATGTTCGGCCAACATCACAAATGGCCGACGAGAAAAGAAAACGCAATGCAGCTGAATCAGCACGTCATCGGGCAAGGAAGAAGGAGAATGAGCACGAACTCGAAACTACTGTCTCTTCACTGCAGCGGGAGCTAGCACATATCAAATCGGATTTGACACAGGCGCAGCAAGACTTGGCGTATGCTCAAGAGGATTGCGAGCATTATCAGCGCGAGAGGGACTACTTTGCCGAGATTGTTAAACTATTCCCAGATTCAGAATCTCATTGCTCTGACCGTCCTCAGTCACCAAGGCTTACTCGAACGCAAAACGATGAATTCACCGACGGGGTTCCATGGCAAGCCTCCAACGAAACTGCATCTGGAAGTAACACAAATCAACACCATCATACAACGGAATTTGGTACCGTGGACATAAGCAATACTTCGTTTCAGAAAACGTCTACATGGGATTATGAGCAGGATAATATGTATTCACCTAGTAACATACAGCCTTCCCTGCCACACTCCGTTTCTACTACCGCTCTTGCTGCCGAGGACTTCATTGAGGAATCTACCTATCCAAGCGCAGAAACATGGCCCATTTGCAGATCTCCGCCGCCATTAGGAGAGAAAAGTCACTGTCCTTCCCCAGACGAGAACAGAGCTGGGAAACGAGCTGCTGTCGAGCAGGATTTTGGCCAATCTCTGTCTACTTTCGTACCCAGTGATTTCCCTCTTTTCCCAGATTTGGACTTGAACGTTCCAGCTTCAATGAGCGACTGCAACTGGCCTGACAGCTTGCCCAATACTACTACTAATGTTATTGATGGCGGTGCTCCTTCTGGCACTGATAATGAAGACCATGCATTTGCCGGTCCATCGAGTACTCAGGCGGGATCACAATCGCTTCAGATGTCCGAGTTCCAGTATCCAAGCAGATCAACTCTACGACTTGTCGATAACCCGTTCGATTTATTATCTCGATGTGACGAGGACAATTCGAATCTTCTCCACGACAACGACATTGGGTCATTTATACCCACACTCGATCATTCGCGCAACGAACCAAGCCCCACCAAAAGTATCTCTCCATCCTTCTTACCTTCAAGCAATAACGGACCGGCTTCTCAACCTTCCACAATCAAACCTACCATCCAATTCCAATGCACATTCTGCCAGAAAGACCTGATGCCGGGTTCCTGGCGCCGCCATGAAGAAACCGTCCACGTGCCCCAACACCACTGGGTATGTCAAGCAACAGGCTCGACGGCCTTCTCATTAACCGGTTATTTCAGCTACTGCGTCTTCTGCAAACAGCGAAACCCCTCCACAACTCACCACTGTTTCTGTCCCAACCGCGCCCTAGATTGCCTGGCAAGACTTCCCAGCCAACGCACTTTCGCTCGAAGAGACTACCTAAAGCAGCACGGGCTAACTTTCCACGAGTGCACTTTCGACGCCGATGTAGCAGATGCATGGAAAGTCGCGGCGGATTACAAGAACAAGAAATGGGTTTGTGGATTCTGTGGCGAGGTGATGGAGAATTGGGATGCGAGGGCTAGACATGTGGCGCAGCATTTCCAGCAAGGGTTGACGATGGATGATTGGGATTCCAACAGAGTGAGTGATGAGGGTATTGGGGTGGGATTATGATGACCGCGGGATATTGGATGGGCGGTGGGTACTTCGTATTGAGGTGCTCATTCAATAATGAGATGCGCAATGCTCCTGATGATGAATACGATCTCGGGACTGCAGAGTTCGACGAGGGTTGCCCTGATGGGGGATATCTTAACTATCCTTACATAAGTCTGACAGGGGGCGCTAGCGTTAGTGACGCATGTAAGAGCAAGGGTCCCGGCCGGAATCAATATCTGACCCCTCTCATCCCCGCCTTGCATATAAATGAAAACGTGCCATAACGAGGACAAGCTAATGGAAAAAGTTGCCGCCCATGGAATTCCCCTTCAACTTTTGAATTGGTCTACAGAACGCTTTTTATTCACATTCCTATTATTAATATATATCGTCGCACAATCGCCTCAGCCTCCCTCACCAGTCCCAACCACGAATTATGAGGCTTCAAGTACACCTTTCAAGGGATGAGCATCAATCCCTAACCCCTCGCACTCATAAACCATAAGTACCCGCGGGAGCCGCATTGTACACTCTCTTCACCTGCACCTTCTGACAAGTCGGATTCTGCGGCTGCGCGCCGACTCCCATAACCCAGGCCAAAGTCGTATACGTATACGAGTAGTACGTAGTGCAGAGGTACCACTGGTAATAAGCCTTGGTCGAAGCATGGCTCGCCGGAACTGTCGTATCGTCGATGTAGCTCTGGATATTCAACAATTCATTACTATCGAAAGCGACCGTAGTCTCCGTGCTGCTGTCTGGGAAGAAGATGGGCACGGCTACATTCGATGTGGGGTTGTAGGTCAGTCGTAGGGCCTCTGGAACCGTCATCGTGCCATTGCCCGATCCGATCACGAGGTGCCAGCTTAGGACGCCCGGTTCGCCGATGCTGGCGTTGCTGCTCACGGGCGAGCTGGAGGTGTTGAAGTAGTAGGTCGTGTAGGGCTCGGATACGCCCGTGGAGAGGGAACCTGCGGGGCAGAGGCCTTCGATTGCGGCGCCTTCGTGGCATGCGCCGAGGGTTGTGCCATTTATGGTGCTGTTGGTGGACAGGACGACGAGCTGGAATGGTGGGGATTGGGTCGTGAATTGGGCGTGAGCGAGAGTTGACATGAAGGCAGCCACGCCTGTTGCAAAGATTGAGCACTTCATCTTGGTTGATTGATTCGGACGAACTGCTTGACTGCAATTGGATTTAAGTGCTAAGAAACGAACAGCGAGTGGAAGGTGGAGAAGAAAGTGAAAGTGTAAGTGTTGAGAGGTGAGTAGATGTCTTAAATGTGAAGAGAATCAGAACGAAGGTGGTACCGAGCAGGAACTACCTAGGTAAGAAGTCGTACGCAGGCAAGGTTAAGGTGACTTTAATTTAAACGATTACTCCATCGAGAAGTGCCACCACCGATCGGGTGGCACTCGTACGGCAACAACCAAGGAATGGCGTTTGGACCCTGAGCTACACCCTGCCATCTAGTTAATTAGCCGATCCTCCTCCTCGTATCTGGATATATTAAAGACATATACACTATCGATACCATCCTCCCCAGTCTTATTTTGGGGTGCGCAGAACTTCTACCGTTCTAGAAATGCCATAGAAACGATACATCATCTTTCCAATGTCCCCAGCACCAAGCTCGTGTAAGACGCCATGGTGGAGTTCGATCACAACTCATCCCAGAAGCGATGCGCGGATTATCTTTTCGGGGTCTCGTGTACCAGCTTCTCCACAACTAAACTGGGCCCATACTCAGCCGTACGCCTTGTTCAACCGTCGGCCTAGCCTTCGGGCGACACGAAACGGTATCTTACCTGCAGGGTGGGGCTGATGGATATGTATGCTTCTTTCAACATCCAGCTTCGTTTGCGCGCCTTGTCAAGCAGATTCATCGAGTTTCTCTGGAACAACCCCGTCGAGGTCATCGCCTAAAGGAAGGTAGACCGGGGGATCTCTCCGTACGGGTTTTCTTGGTTCTGGATTATGGAGAAGTATAGAGAAGACTCTGTACGCATCTTTGTTGAAAACAGAGCAGGCTGTTGATGAGCTATTGTTACTCTAAGTTGCTCTGGCGCCTCTGGCCTGTCCATTTCTTGACCTTGCGCCGGCGATTGAGTAACACCTCGCATCTTGGCCTTCGTCCTGGTGAACAATGATATTACAATATCCAGTGGCAACGTATACTGAGTGACTCTGCCGTATTCTGAGGACGCTCTGTCTCCGTATGCTACTTGGTTCACGCCTTCTCCGATCGTGCGATCCTAATATTCTCTAAGGGGGCTCATACGCATAATCTGAGCACCGCTCAGATGAGAACTCTAGAAGGCCGTTAAGCGGTTGCATCAAAGCGGTAGCACTTACAATAGGCTGCAGTTGCCTTTTTCCAAGAAACATGCTTCTCTTTGTTCGAGAACATGCCAGATCGGTAAACTTAAAGTCGGTGCAGCAATTCCCCTTTTAATGGCATTGTTGATATTCTCAGCGTAGGCAGTAGCAAGGTTCGGATAGATGAAGTCGGTCGGGACGTGGTAGCCAATGGCATTCAGAAATCAAAACTGATATCTTGCCGTTGCGAAGATATTTGAGATCAACATGTGGCCATATGTAGACATCTTTGATGATTTTCTGCTTCGGTTTGCTCTTTGCTCTCATGGCGGAGCACTTAAAGATGTTACTGGTAGCTGGGCGACGTGTCAGGCCAAGTTTCTAGAAGGATCAATTTGCATGCCAATTGCTGATGGGGTTTCTTCGGCCATCTCTTCTGAGTAGTAGGCTCGACACAATCGAGAATGTTTCGCTTCGTTGTGTGATTGCGGAAATGTCTCCATGATTAGACATCCGTATCTCGGTTGGCTTGTTCTGCATATGGGAGCCGAGCGTTTCCATGTCCCAAAGAATTGAGCATTGACTGAAGATTCTCTTCGAACGTCCGATGTTCTTGATTCGGTGGTAGGTTAAGTGCTTCGAAGGAACCACTCATGTCACAGCTTGGCTCATCAGCTGTTTCGAAAGCTGATTCTGAGTCCTCTTGATAGAAGTATATTTTTAGCATTGAGATTCAATTGAGGCAATTTGGTGTCCTGCTTGTAGCCGTGGCCGTGTCCGATGGGGACGATGCACATTGCTGCTGTTGAGAGTCCTCATACACTAATGACTTAAATGTTACACTAACGGCAGCTTTACCAATTTGGGATTACTTCGTTTCTCGCTCGGGCATCTTGGCGTTCACAAGGTGAACTCGTCTCTTTTTTACCCTTGAGGAATGTTGATAATTAAAGAAATCATGTCCTATTCGTTGCCCTACCTAGAGCGAAGCGTGAGAGACTTTCGCGTCTTCGATCGATTCCAGAACGCAATTCATTGGCCATTGTTGTCCCGGGAAGAAACACCGTTCTCTTGCAGCGTATTGCATGAACAACCCTTACAGGCCAGACATATCGTGATACATACCGGACCGTTATGGTTGTTGCATGCACTATTGCCCATTCAAGCAACGCGCTCTGGAAAGGCTGGAGACACCACAGTACGATATGGCGCTGACTAGTTCGTACAACATCTGCCTCTACAACGATATGCTCACTGCTCAGACTACTGCTATAAAGCTTCATAAAACGGGCCGAAGCAGGAATTCCATACGTAAAGGACCGAATTATATGCTGAGAAATGTATGCTTCGGGAGTGGGATCGGTAGATTTGAGACTTTCGTATGAACCATGACGTTTTTGTTTCATTCCGGATCTTGCGTCTACTGCCATACGGGCCTTTATATGTCGAGTTAGAAACCTCTTCCTCCTCTCAGAATCAACGGTCTCCTTTCCGGACAATTTCTGAAACACGTTCTCACTATTATCCGGTCCGATACTCTCTCTCTCTCGGTTTCGCATATGCCTTTTCCAAAAACCAAATTTCCGAATCTCAACGGCAAGCAATCCAGCGCCATGGCACCAAGGACGCCGTCTCCGCCGTCGATGCCGCCAGTGCCTCAAAACACACCCTTCAAACACAGCTCGCCAACCTTTGAGGACTCTCCTCGAGCCTCAAACTCCGCCCCTCGTCTCAATACTCTCCTAAACATCCTCCTACTCCAAACAAGCCTTATTAATAACCCTTCTACCCCTTTACATCCTACGCTAACTCCGCTCATCGCTTCTCTTCAACTCCATCCGACTCTCGAAACCTCCCTCCACATTCTCAATGCCGACTTACCTTCCGCTCATTTCCTAGCACGCCATATGGCTGCGCCACCAGCTGTGGAAGGCATGCTTTTACACTGTATCTTGCATAGGATTGAGGGAGATTTCGAGAACGCGAGGGCATGGGGGAGAGACGTTGGCGATGCGTGCGAGGGATGGACGCCGAAGAAGAAGGGAGAAGAGAGGCTGGGGGACGAGATGAGTAAAGGGATGGTGGGAGGCTTTGTGGGATTTGTGTACGGCAGAGGAGATGAGCAAGGGTTAGGTGACAAAGCGAGACTAAGGCTCTTGGGCTTCATTGACGAAGTTGAGAAATTCAGAAAGGAGGGTGTTGGAGATGAAGATTTGCTCGAGGAGAAGGCGAGGAGGGAAATGCAGAGGATTGTGGAATGGTGTCGAGAGAGGTTTGGGGATGGGAGATGGGTGAATGGCATATTAGCGTTTTGACGCATTTGGCGCAACTGGAACTTGTTATGAAACTGGGAAAAGAGCTTCAAGGGATAGCGTAATTCGTACTGTGAGAGATGACCCAGTTGGCCCATATTCTGAATCAGGTCCGAATGCAGTAGCATTAGGCCGGATCTTGCGAGGGATAGGCAAGACGTTGACGTCGCTCGCTCCGGTGAGCACAAATTTTTCAGAAGAGGGCAATAGCCATCACTCGGGGCACTTTTGAGGAAATATGAAAAAAAAACATAATGAATGAATGAAGTAAGCTGCTCATTGTATCTGATCATACAACCCAAAAAAGAGAAAGCTCTTTGCACTAAAGGATCCTTAGCCGACCCCATAGACCTCCAGTGTTATAAAGCAAGCACGCGAAGGTGAGCTTTACCAAGAACAGACACGAAGAAAAGTGTACCTCCAGAACATTCTCAGGACGCCAACGTTCGCATGAAGACAGCTGCGCATGACAAGTGATTGGTTGGGAAAAGTGTGTTGATGACTGTGAGGAGAGGGAGACTTGGTTGGGGAAACATAGGCGCCATGCAATTGCTTAAAGCTCCGCTCTGAACTCGTAATCATCCCAATAGACCAACTCCGAAGTGGAGAGACAAACATCATCAAACGCAAAGTAGAAGGGTTGATAGCAGGAGGAGTTATTTGAAGAACGTGTGCCTTTCTAACAGCATTTGCCTTGCTTTGACTCTGCGTCAGCGGACTTGCTGATTTCAAGTACTTTCCGCTCCCCACCAAGGACGTTCTGACCGCCTTCGCCCTGATCTAGAGCTTTGCTAGATACGATACGGTAGATTTCTACAAATATCAAATGTTAGCTTGTTTACACTTAAAATATTGTAGTATGGCCAAGCAATAAACTGGCCTGGAAAATCGTGCAGTATAGACATCTCGTAGATGAGAGGTCGATCTTTTGAGCACGAATCCGAGTCTTCGACCACAACCACATTATGCACTCTACGATCGTGTCGAGGGCGGAAGGCTTGAGCGGGGTATGCGTACCGGTCAAAATATTCTGGAATGCTAGCTCAACATTGCTGGCATCCAATGCGGAAGTTTCGATAAATGAGAGGTTGTTTTCGCCTATCAACAATAATATCAGTAGTGTCCTTCGGGAAATTTTAAAAACCGCCGAGCGTTGGATGACATACTTGCGAACTGTTTGGCTTCTTCGGTAGGTACTGCCCTTAGGTGCCGCAAATCGCTCTTGTTCCCGACCAACATAATAACGATATTCGAATCGGCATGGTCTCGTAGCTCTTTCAACCACCGCGTAACGTTCTCATATGTCTGGTGCTTGCTAATATCATAGACTAGCAAGGCTCCAACGGCGCCTCGGTAATATGCGGAGGTGATGGCTCGGTAGCGTTCCTGGCCAGCAGTATCCCAAATCTGAGCCTTGATTGTCTTGGCATCTACCTGAATGGATCGTGTAGCGAACTCGACACCGATTGTGGACTTGGAGTCGAGGTTGAACTCGTTGCGAGTAAATCGACTTAAGAGGTTGGATTTACCGACACCGGAATCTCCAATGAGAACGACTGCTCGAATATAAGTATGAGTTTAGGTTTGGGAGGGATTCTTTTAAAGAACCTTTGAATAAGAACTAAGTAGAGTGCAGAGTTAGTGGGTGTAGACAAGATCCGATAGTGCTCGTATGCTCACATCATATTCATCGTTCGCCATACTTGCGGTGGGCCTTCTGTTTGAGCGAAAGGTTGTGATAAAACGCTCGGTAGGGGTGGGTACAATGCCGGAGTCAAATCGCACAAGGTTGGAGTTTGCAAAAGGTGTTTGTCGGAGAGAGCGTGTAGAGTTGCAGGGGACGTATTTGGTTGCCTCGCTGTCGAGCGTAGGATAAAGCGGTGGTGACTTGGAGCCAAGCTACCTAGTCCTTAAACTTACTAGCCCACTGCTCTTCAACCTCAACTCCCGGTCACTTACACCCAGAGTCCGCCATCAAAACATCAAAACAAACAACGAGCTTCGCTGGTTGCATACCGTCTCGCTCAGCATTTTCAATGTAACAGAGAGGAGCTTTTTCCGTCGTATCTGCTTATTGTCTCATTTGCAGTAAGCTGCTGGCTCAATGTGTCTGCGTTCAATGCCATATCAAGCCCGATTGGTACTTACGTTGCTGACCTAGCTTTACGTTGTCATTGGCAGAATGGCATTGACTGATGATGATGCTGATTATCATATTGATGACGGCTGGGACTCAGTGTCCGTTACTTCTACAGTTGCTAGCGAGCAATATGTAGAGTATGCTGTAGAGGTAATACTTGCAGAGCGCGAAGATGAAGACGAGGGAACAAAATACCTCATCAAGTGGGAGGACTATCCCCTATACAGGTAATGATGTCGAGCTCGCACTGTTCACCGCAATGTAAGCATTTGAAAAGACATGATCACTCACTAAACCCTAAAATAGATGCACTTGGGAGCCGAAGAAGAACCTCCTCGCTCATGAAATCTACACAGCCTGGAAAAAGAAGAAAGAAAGGCTCAATCGTGGTCGTCAGTCTTTCGACCAATTCAACGCCCACCAAATCGAAGAATTCGAGAGGGCCACGGCTGAAGCGGAGGCGGCTAAGCTACAGAGGCAGAAAAGGCGAGCCGCAAAACGCGCGAAACTGCGAAAGCTCGCTGTTTCGAAATCCCAAAATCCCAAGGGCCTGCGGATGAACGAGAGCGATGAAGAGGATGATATCCCCCTCCTACCTCGGATTAGGAAGCGCAATGGCGAGCGTGCGTCTCGGCATCTCACTCCAGCGAATGATGACGATGAAGAAGGTCAGCAGTCGCTTTTCGTCAGAGACAAGGCTCTCCTGGTTCGAGACGAGTCTGAGGACTCTTCATTGCAAAATGCGAAGCCGAAGTCATCGAAGCCACAATCTGTTACAGGGCGAAACACCCCAGAAGCCAACCAGAAGGCCTCCGTTGGCAGAAAGCGGTCCATCGCAGAAGAACGAGCAACGGGTCACTCGAAGCAGCCCCCGGCGCAGTCTAGAAGTACGCAGAAAGCAGCGGAAGCGAGTGGTAGTATACAGGCGCGACCGGCAAAAACTAATGTTCCTGCGACTTCAAACGTGCAGACTGGACGTAGGCCGTCTACAGCGGCTAACGCAGAAATTGCTACCTCGTTTGCAAGAGCTAAGGATGGTAGTTTAGCCGAGGCTGCCCGTGCTAGGACCACAGCTGCATCTGGCAGTGCGACAATAAGAAAGTCGTCAGCTCCATTGCTAAAACGCACAGGTGGAATCGCTATAAATTTGACCTCGGCGCCTACTAAAACTCGATCGCCATGGACCAATTCAAGTGGAACTTACACAAAGGTCAGTTTCCAGCGAAAAGCGGAGCTTCGCGGGCGCAATGAGCAAATGCCAGATCCAACGATGCTAGAGTTTGTAAATGGACCGGCCGGTAGCACTTCAAGACGACCTGATACTAGCACTCCCGCACATAATTTCATTGCGGCTAGTGATTCTCCCATGGAAGGTTCCGCTATTCAAAAGCCGGACGGACGCACTGTGCAAGCTGCAACCACTGCGAATCTATATGGTAGGCGGGAGTATAACGACCAACAGCGTGAAGATTCCGTAGAATCAGATCATGCTCTTCCGCCGCCGGAAAATGGCGTTAAGAAAATCCCACTGACCTGTTTTCAATGGAAGTGTGGCTCTTGTCAGTTTCCTGCTGAGAAGTGCAGGTTCTTGCATACCATTACGGACAAAACGTCACCCGCGGACGGATCCGTACCCGGCAAATACAGGCATGCGCCGCTGACATGTTTTTTTTGGCTTAGAGGGCATTGGGGATGTTCAAAATCTGCAGACGATTGTGGGTTCGCTCATTGGAATACCGGACTACTGCAATTATCAAATCGAGCACCAGCCCCCATTGACAAGAACGAACAGCCTTTGTACCAGAAGCCAAAAATCAGAGACAGCCATGGTCAGCAAGTTAGGATCGATGGACCGAATGGTCTTGATAGGAATATCTTGCCGGAATCTCTAACGTGCTACTTTTGGGCTCAAGGGTATTGTAAACGAACAGAAAGCCAGTGCAAATTTGCGCACCGGGACACTGGAGTAACTGCGAAACCTCCCCTATGGCTCGAAAATCGCCTCAACCAATCTGAACCAGAGCAGTCTTCTCTAAATTCGCTACCACCATCTGCACAGCCAGTAAACATCCAACAAACTATACCCTCAGACATGTCTACTTCGGATCCAATAATGACGGAATGGCGTGTGATCAAGACAAGCCTTGCCATTCCTTCGGGTGATCCTTTGAAGCCTATCAATGCGGAAGTTGAGCTAGAAGGTCTGGACCCATCTGCAATGGACAGTCTTCAGGCTGCGATCAGTGATCGGCACGGTTTCGTGGCTGGACGTTCTTGTGAGCCTGGCTTGTGGAAAGTGATTTGCGAGGAAGCAGGCTTTCTACCTTCACCTCACCATGGAGGCACTTCGGGCTCTCTAGCCGTTGGCAACATAATCTCACTTCCGTCTTCTCAAGATTCTTTGGCCAACTATGCCACTTGGCTAACGACCCATGACATAGGTACCATAATTTATGATGAGGTGTTCACTTTGATGATCTTCCCTCCGGAGCAGAGTTCATGGAATTTTCTCAACACTGCGATCCTCAACGAGAATTCTCCAGCAGACAGAAAATTGTTATTTCACTTTACAAAGCCAATGCCTTCCCCCAGCATCCATAGTGGTAACACGTCATTAACAAACGACGTTCACTCAGCGATAGGAAAGAAGTTGGGCGTCAGTGCCGACCGACTGTTCACGTGGACTAACAAGAATGTTCTACATCGCCGTGTGTTCCTCTTATTCGACGTTCACGAGCACAGAGAGGAACTCGAGCTTCTGATGAAGTATTTCAGAACGGAAAAGGCTGACATTTATTACACCGGCTTACATGGCTCTTGGGAAACCTTTTGTCAAGCTCCAACAAATGGGAAGAAGGCCGAAGGTGTTTTATTGGTAAGTTTCTGCTAAGAACCCTTGCAACTTCTGTGACCGTGACTAAACGATTACCCAGATTACCTCGGACATTTCCGAATACAGCAAGATACCGAATTTGCGCTACTGCTTGTCACATTCTTTCAATATCTTTAAAGTAGGGGCTGATCCAGCTGTGAAGTTGGGGTTCCGATCTACTCGCTGTGAAAGGCCTGATTATCGGTGCACACGCTTGTTTCCACACGGCAATGTGATATTGATTACGGACGACGTCTTCGAGCGTCGTCCGAAGCAAGCATACAACTTGGTTCATGCTTTCTTCAAGGATAAATGGCAGGGAAGGGATACGTTGCTACGAAATACTAGGCTATTTGCCCGCCCCGGGGTGACGAGCTTCATCCGCGAGCTGGCGGAGGAAAGCATACGCGCAAATACTCAGGATCAGGAAACGTACGTATTTCTTAAGAGCAACTGATGAATCTGCTAATATACTTGCCAGGCTGGTGCAACTGTACCGCATGGTTCGCGACCTTGCTCCTCCGGAAACCGAAGACATCGTAACGCAGCTGCAACGTGCTGATGATGCCACTGCCATCATCTCCCTCCCCGAAGGATCCTTGCGGAATCATTCTTCGCTTTGGAAGCAAGATAAGGAGACATCCACGAACAGGCTGGTGAATCTGTTTTCCGGTTGGACTTGCGTCCATGCGACAAAGTACCGTCGATTTATCATTGTCCATACAGAGAGACACATGTCCAAGTGGATGAGTGACTACAATCATATCATAGCGGTTGCGACTCCGGAGGAATGTATTCAGAAATTCATCCGTCAAAAATAGAAACCGTTCTTCTGGTCTGTCAGTGTCAAGACAAGCGTTCTGGGATGGCTTGAAATGGTCCTCTCCTTTCACAAAAGGCGCTTGA
Source organism: Hysterium pulicare CBS 123377 (assembly GCA_000467715.1). Taxonomy (NCBI): domain Eukaryota; kingdom Fungi; phylum Ascomycota; class Dothideomycetes; order Hysteriales; family Hysteriaceae; genus Hysterium; species Hysterium pulicare. The sequence goes on from AJFK01000033.1 coordinate 100,109, forward strand.
TGTTAGTGTTGACATGTCACACTGCATCAGGATACCCCTCTGTATGATTAGTCATGGTGGATCCGATGGTCGATACCTATATGTGCATGCTCAAAGAGTTAGCATAATTCGAATACGAATCTTTCGGTGACCTCTTCTACAGCCAGGATCGGAATGCAAAAAGTAGCCCTGCGGGTGTCAATATTCGTCGGACTGCGAAAACCCTTGGCTGTACAGGTCCAGAAGGTCTCTATTCCATAGAGTACCTTCTGAATAACCCTAAGGGTGGCTACTGGCTTTCAATCCTTGTACACAGTCTAAATCGGTTTTGTAGGCGGGTAGTCAAGCAGGTGGTAGGCGCAGACTGAATCATGAGACCCCTCGTAGCAACACATGATGCTGCATGTCCGTAAGGGAGGAAAAGGCCATTAAGAGGCTTCACGGAGGTCGGCATGGCAAAGAAACCACAGCTGCCTCATTTGAAATAGAAAATAAGACGTCTCGAATAATGTCATGAATTATGCAATCTATTGTGAGCAGTCGAATATAAATGGAAGCTCCTCACACTAGTAACCTTCTCGGCCCTTACGTTATCACAGGTAAAATCTCCGAGGACGTGCGGGGACGGCTGCGCGAATCTGGTCGCGGTGCGTCATCTCACAGTTCAAACGCTGCCGCTCCCGTGCCTGTCGCTCATGAAAGAACCTCCTCGTTGCAGCTTAGCGTACGCTTCCTCTTGGTGTTGAAGTTAGTTCGCCAAGGTCGTATTATGAGTATTTGTACGTCAGTCTTCCCCAAGACATGGCCCATCCATCCTCCCCAGCGACTGTTCATCCTCCTTGGCGATACTGGTACGTCGAAATTCTCGTGATAGCAACGAACAATCCTTTTAAATTTGGATGGTCTCGCCATTGTACTGTAGAGATCCAGGAATTCACTCAAGGTTGACGACTTTCAAGGTCCATTGCCTCAATATGCGTAAAGAATCCGTTGGTAGAAGGGCATCCGTCGACCCAAGTGCAGATGCGGCGTTAGCAAAGATGGGGTATGCCTCTGAGCTGCCCCGAAATCTCAGCATGCTCAGTGTCCTCGGGATGTAAGAATGACAGGAACCTCAAACCCTGCATGATGTTGATTGCTCACCTAAATAAGGTCCTTTGCCATTATGGCTGTCCCTTTTGGACTGAGCACTACCTTCTATATTACTCTGACCGATGGTCAATCAGTGACCATCCTCTATGGATGGATTCTTGTAGGTCCCGGTACAAAGTCTCTGTCCCCGTGTTTATACTTTCCCCTTACGTGTTCACTACCCAGATCCCACTCAAGTGGTATTTAAAGATCAAAACACTAGAAGCAGAAGTATTAAGCGGGTTCTGGCAGTACCAAAGCCCTTTTTGAAGTTCATGCTAATTGTACCTCCACCTTTAGGTTTCGTTGATCTCACTTTCCATAGCGGCATCCTTGGCGGAAATATGCGCAGTATACCCGACCGCCGGAGGAGTTTACTACTGGTCCGCGATGCTTTCGACAAAGAAATATGCGCCTGTGGCTTCATGGGTTACTGGATGGCTAACTCTGGTCGGCAATTGGACCGTCACGCTCAGTATCAATTTCTCAGGAGGGCAGCTGATACTTTCGGCAATCACCCTGTGGGACGAAGATTTCGTACCCTCCCAATACCAAACCGTCCTCGCTTTTTGGGCTATTATGCTGGTTTCTATGCTTGTAAACATCTTCGGAGCGAAGTATCTGGACTTGATCAATAAGATTTGCATTTATTGGACTGCATCTAGCGTTATCATTATACTAATCACCCTCTTAACTATGGCGGACCATAAACGGAGCGGGGAGTTTGTGTTCGCGCACTACGATGCCTCGCAGAGTGGGTGGTAAGTTTACACACCTCCAAGTATGGAAGGAAACAAATGCTGACCGATTCATGTGATAGGCCGTCAGGTTGGGCCTTCTTTGTCGGACTTTTACAAGCCGCCTATACCTTGACAGGCTACGGAATGGTCGCCTCAATGTGCGAGGAAGTTCAGTCTCCCGAACGCGAGGTTCCAAAAGCTATCGTTCTATCGGTAGCAGCGGCTGGAGTCACCGGCGTTATTTATCTTATTCCTATCCTTTTCGTACTCCCGGATGTCCAGACACTCCTTGATGTCCCCAATGGTCAGCCAATTGGTCTGCTTTTCAAGACAGTCACCGGATCTGCAGGTGGCGGCTTTGGGCTACTATTTCTCATCTTAGGCATTTTGTTCTTTGCTGGCACTGGGGCGTTGACGGCTGCTTCTCGTTGTACATACGCATTTGCTCGCGATGGCGCTATCCCTGGTTCCCGACTCTGGAGCAAGATCGATAAGCGATTCGACATTCCATTATGGGCTTTAGTCCTTTCCACGGTGGTGGACTGTCTTCTCGGACTGATCTACTTCGGATCCTCGGCTGCATTCAACAGCTTCACTGGAGTGGCCACGATATGCCTTTCTACCTCCTATGGGCTTCCTATCCTCATCTCTTTACTTCGAGGCCGTAAAATGGTACGGAACTCTTCCTTCTCGCTTGGAAGGTTTGGATTCGCCATTAACGTCCTCACTATTTGCTGGATATGTCTGGCTGTAGTGCTGTTCTGCATGCCGGTTAGTCTCCCTGTTGAGCCCGCAACTATGAATTACGCCAGCGTGGTGTTTGCTGGCTTTGCTTCGATCTCCATGATTTGGTACTTTATACGCGGCCGAAAAGCTTTTAGTGGTCCACCAGTTCCGCAGGACGTTGCCCCAGGCGAAGAGGTCTTAGTGCCGGGTATGGCTGTGGTTAACTCGAATCAAGAACGGAACGGCGACGTTGAGAACAAGGTCTTGAAGCATGCCTCGAACGGACAGGCTGGGAATGGACACGTTGGAAATGAAATTTCCGGAAAAGGCATCTAAAAGCAGAGCCGATTGTTTTAGTATATGAATCAATTTTCAATGTTCATATAGGCACGAGCCGAACACTTACTACTGTACATAAGTGCACAGCTGCAAATAGATATGTTAGCATAGAATTGAAAATTCCGTGGTACTTTATCGCAATCAGATTTGGTGAGATTTCAGAGAAACGAGGCGTGACTCTGCTTGATGGAGTAAGGATAATGTTGGATTATGATCACGCTGGTAAAGGCATATCTTGCGCGGGACATATGAGATGAGATGCATACTCATGCCACCCGAATCACAATGTAGTTCTATTGTTCAATATATAGTGGCGCAGGCCGGCCCAAGCAAAATCTGCTTCTATTTTCTCTACTGCGATACAATAGCAGAAAGGTCATATCTCAGATTATGCCACCATTCGCATTTCATCCGAAGTCCTCATGCACCAAGGCACGTGATGTGGTGAATGCGTTCATTTCACGCTAAAGATTAAGATCCGCGGGCTTTCCGCTAAACAGACCCCGACATCACTTAACTCACCACCACGAGACTTTACCCTACGCGATCGAAGGCGTATGGACGCGTCGCAGATAGACGGCCTAAATGGAGGTCAGGTAAGGAATCCGAATCCAAACAAGCGCACTATTAGCCCAAAAGACCTCACCAACGCAAAACGTGTCAATTGTTCACTGTACCTATTCACTACACCCGATAACTCAACCGCTACACCGTGGACTAACTAGAACCAGGACTTCTAGAGAAGTTATAGACCTCACCGGCGATCAGTATGTTTGCGCCGGCCCGGCGTCCTCGTCGCGCAGACCATCAAACAATAGCAACAGCATTCAAACTCCGGTGCCCCTACCGCTGAATGTTCGAGATCTGGATCAGAACTCTCTCTCACGCTCCACATCATCTTCTTCAATACGCACTTCAGTCACGGCTGCTTCCTTTAAAATATATTCTACGTCTCCGGTACCTTTACCCTCTGTCGAGCTAAGGGTCAAGACTGGGCCGTCCAATCTCAAAGAACATGGTAGTGGCGGCAATTGGGCACCGGCAAGCGCAAACATGAATGGAGACCGTAGTGTCTTCGATCAGGAGTTTGTACCTGTACATAAGGGTCACGGAAATAGGGACCGCGAAGAGAAGCGCCGACGACTGGTTCCACCTCCGCAGCCGAACCCGGAAAGTTCTTATGAGGTGTCGGAATATGTTGAAGGTATATGGAAATCCGAACACCATTGGCGCGATCATAATAAAACCCCTGACGATGATGGTTTTGGCTTTCACCGAGCCGGCAGCTCCATTACCCTTAACGACAAGAGCGGAGAAAGTTTGTCCACCGCCGAAAAACGGTCTCGGAAATGGCCGGCCAGGGAGACTGCTATACTGAATGATCAGGAGGTGATCAGGGGATCGCAGACCCCAGAATTCGGAATCTTTGACGAGGATGCTCGCGAACTACATATAGGAAGCACTGCAAAGCACGGGGGCACAGGGCTAGGATATTACGCACCAGGGTCAGGGATACCGGACACAGTGGATGCCCAAGAGGTCCTAAAATCTTTCAAGGCCAGGCATATACCACGTGAAAGACCTCAAAAGCTTTCTAGTTCAATCAGTGCAGCACCGTCAAAGAACTGGCCATCATCAAAACGCCATGCGACTCCAAATCGTGTGGTACTCGAAGGACCAGAACCACAATCATCCCCACTTACACATGAGAAAGGCCTAAGCAGAGCGAAAGATCTCTCCCGCGCAGCAGCTAGTCAGCCGACAAATGACTTTAGTTCTGCGGGGTCAGCTCTGCGAGCGTCACCTAAGCCACTGATTTCTTATGCTCCCAATACGGCGCGCAATAAGAATGATCTGCCTAACAATTTGAATGGATCTGCTGCCACTCGGGCTTCTCCTCGCCCTGACACTCAACAAAGCATGAAAGTCCCAGCACACAAGTCTGATCTCGAAAAAGCAACCATAGGAAAGGGCTTAAAGTTTACCAAAGAGGAAGACGATAAGATTATCTACTTAAAGGAGGAGAAGGGCTTGACATGGTCCCAAATTGGAAAACAGTTCCCTGGACGCAACAGCCATACTGTCCAAAGTCGCTATTCCCGGGCGCTATGCAATCGAAAGTCTAGGATTTCGGAAGTCGAAGATCATTTGATTCAACACCCCCAGATCATAGCCCGAGATGTCGTTAATCTAACTTGTTCTGAGCCAAGTATGAAGTCGCCAATCGTAACTTCCTCAAGTCCAGAGCCTGCAATGTCTGATAATGTGTTGTCTTTCACCAGACATGAGGCCAAGCCAGACAGTGGAACCGGCAGGACTAGACCTCGTCGGTCTATTGGTTTGGTTAACTACACTATTCCTCGGGGCAATCGGGCTTTGTATGTACATGAGGATTCTGTGGAGACGGAACTGCCAGATAGGAAATCTCGGAGCACATCCATGTGGATGAGGTCAGCTGAAACATCCGAAGAGCCCAGCTGCAATGCGTCGTTCGACATGGCTTTGCTAGTCGACAAACCAATGCAGATGGATTTTGAGCAAGAAGTGGCTGAGACCGCAATCGCCATTTCGGAACCTAAGCAAAAGACAGAAATGAGTGTTAGGTATCCGTACTTGAACCACTCGCAACGGCGCTCCCTACGCCATGGTCCTTCTGGGAGCGAGTGGGACCCTTTCGTGGGCCATAGGTGGCAGGGCAACGTCGTTCATGTTGACTTTCAACGAGAAGAGTTGGAGCTGATAGAGGAAGCGGCAGCAAAGATACTGTCGCCGGCGAAAATGTCGAGGTCTAAGTCGACCAGTAAACGAATCCAGTTGCTGTTGAAGAATCAACCTGAAGGCCGAATGTTCCAAATTTCGTATGAAGCAAGGAAGGATCTGAAGAGTCGGGATTCCGAAAGTGTCGACGCTTTTCTTCGAGACGCATCTGAGGGTTTACTCAATCTGAAAGCGTGCATCGAAAGGATAGGCCCTGTCAGAAGAAATCGAGCATTCAGCACAGCATCGAAAACTTCAAATTTAGCGCTACTTCGCCAACGTGAACTTGGTCTACATTCGAAGAGAGGGTGGAAGATAGCGTCTACGTCGCTCTCGTACCAAACGAAGAACAACATCTACGATACTATGGGACCAGCGTACTCATTCACCGGCGCATCAAACGACGTACAAACAGTGGCCTGGTCTCCAGATGGTCAACATTTCGCAGCCGGCGCTGCATGCGTGACCGATGACTATAGTATGCAATATAACCGGCCCAACAATCTTCTTTTCGGAGATATGGTCAACAAAGTCCTCGTTGAACTGCCAGAGCATCACATCAGGAGAAAAAAACCCGAATCAGGCGCGAATTCTACTCATTCAATGCATGTGTCACAAGATCCTCGCTTGTTCTCATCTGTGTCCATGGTGGACTTCTCTCCCGATGGACAGTATATGTTCTCAGCTGGATATGATAAGCAGGTCCGCATATGGGATATTGCGTCCGATAGCTCAAGCCCTCATCCGGCGACGACTTTGAAGCATAAGGCTGCTGTAGACCTTTTAAGAGTTAGTTGCGACGGTGCCATTGCAACCGCCGCACAACGAACAAGCCAGAATGCGATTAAGTTGGTGTACATTCGGGACGATGTTGAACACATCGAGCATCACTCATTTACATCCCAGAAGGCCGTGGAGCGACCTGATTTCAACATGAAGCCACAGGCTCTTGAATTTGAGCCGAACGTTGGAAGATTATTGCTCGCTGGTTTTGGAGCAAACAAGCATGAAGACCGTCTGGACGCGAATGGCGAGATATGTCTGTGGGATATAACCACCAAAACCCAATTGCAAGTGCACGGTAACACTCGTAATGTCTTCGATGCCGCATTCAATCCACGCCAAGTCGACGCACCACTCTTCGCTGTCGGCTGTGTCGCCGGCTTGAATGTGAATAGGGGCACCCGATCCGTGGTGCGATTTTATGACCTCCGTGCTGGGAGCAAATACGGAATGAATATGGAAGTCGAATGTCCAGCGCTGGATATGAATGATGTACTGTATTGGTATGTAATATCGTTCATTTCTAAGGATTTGGTCAATTTTCATGACTAACCTGGAAATGACAGTCCATATGACGACGCATACTTTGCAGCAGGATGTACAGATGGCAACGCATACATTTGGGACGTTCGAAACCCACATACGTATCTCTATATACTCTCACATGGTAAACCACTCCAGCCACTCGACGAAAATCAGGATCGAGAGGTTGCAGACACTGGCATTCGGTTTTGCTCTTGGGGCGACAATGCCACTCGCCTGTATACAGGATCCTCCGATGGCATTGTTAAAGTATGGGATATTGCCCGTTCTAGTAGAGATGTCTTCATCAAAGATCTCGCAAGTTTCGACTCTGGAGTCATGTCCGGCGCGTTCAGCCCAGACAAGACGAGTCTACTTATCGGCGAGGTCAACGGCTCCATCAATGTCTTGCAAGTTGGTCGGGAAGACTGTTCCATGAAAGACGCTGAGCCATTCCATTATGTTCCTGCACCTATCCAATCCAAGGACGGATCTTTAGACTTCCCAAAATTGTCAGCCAAGAACACACCAGACTCCGGCATCGCCACTGCAAATGAACTCCTTAGAACCCAGCAGATACAGACAGTACCTTTCGGAGGCCTTCCTATCCGCCAAGCCGTCCAGGGTCCAGCGTACATGGGTCCATACGATCTAACCGCGGACGCTACAAAGCTCCGCGAACAAGCCGAACTGTTCCAGCAAAGCTTGATCTCCAATCCCGGACCTCAGTGCGACATACCCTCATGCAGAGACAATCTAGCGACAGTGACGAGTGAAGAAGCTGGCGACTCTGGCAGGAGCGCAGATCGCATACCCGACGAGTTGCGAATACAGTGGAAGAATATCGGTTCAGAGATGAAAGTCGTGCCTGGAAAGGCAAAGTGTGCGGAGTGCGGACGTCCCGCAAGACCTCTGGAGCCGACAGCTGGACTGAACGAATCACCGTTATGCGAGCGCTGCGCTTTTGAATGCTTCAGGTGCGGCGCTTTTACGAAGATCATACCAAAGACCGATATTCTGTGGTGTGCGAACTGCGAGCGTAAATGGGATGTTGGCGTCTTAGGATACGAATGCATCAAGCATAAAGGCGAAGGGCTTGATTTCAGAGATGTACCTGTTTTGACAGGAAATGAAGCCAATTCCAAGAACGACGATACGACGTTTGGAGATGACATGAATGCTTTGACGGATTACTATCACTCTTTGTGGATCGATAGGCCGCCATCACCGCCACTTTGAACTGCTCACTATAACGAATTCGGAAGAGTATTTTGGCACGGCATCTTGGGCACCTCTGTTGCATATGGGTATTGAGCATTGCATTGCACTTGGATAGGTACAAAGCGGTTTAGGGAGAGGCTAGTGGCTGTTCTGGCATAGGAGGTATTTTGGCATATGTCTGTCAACATTCTCTTCGTCGAAGATACCCATTTACATCCATACCTTTTATCAATTTGAAAAGCAATTATGACTAAAAAATATAGCGTTTCAATCCACAAGGGGTGTAATTCGTCTTTTCGGAGAGTGGGTCTGCGCCTCTCAACTTCTGTACTCCAAGCCTGCAAAGCCTATTCAGACTTTGGGAAAGGTATGAAAGCAAGTTGCCATCCTTTGGGATGGTCGGAAGTATTGTATAGCATAGGACCTTTCCAGACTTGCAGAGCTAAAGGAGTTCGCGATACGATGAATCATGACACCTATCATAACGTAGCATTGTATATTCATACTTTGGAGATATTTTCTTTTCGTGTCTACATCTACTGAACACAGCATGTATCCTTTATATCAGGTCCAACGGTCTTCCCCTCAACTCCAACCCCACCGTCTCGGGACGTCTCTGTCACTCTCATAGAATCAGATGCCTTGATACCATGTTCTTGGAGTCCAATCCACGTTGCGGCGGCTTCCTCTCGAATCTCAAATGTCTGGTCGTTTTGTGCCCCTTCTGCTTTCTGAGTACACCTTCTGCGATACAATACCAACAAGAACACGCAAACAAGCGCCAGAATGACTGTGGCTCCCCCTACACGTATCTCCGCTGGCGATAAAAGTGTGCCGTTGCTGTTTGAAGGGTATATACTGCGGCCACTCGAAGATTTTCTAGCACCGCCCCTTGCAGATCTCGAATCGTACATTGCTCCCACCAAGTTCCGATTCATGCACTATAGGTCATCTATGGTGCATATGGCGGCGGAGGCGATCTGGGACGTAGCGCATACGAATCGGTCAAAATAGTCGGAAGAGTTGGACTATCTGGTCTGGGCTGAACAGAGATTTCAGCCGTGCTGCTGTTGTTGGAGAGAGTGGCTATGTCGACTGCCGAGGGGCGCGCCTTGAGAAGGATGAGGGTGTAGCGGAAGACTGAAGGGGAGCGGCGGCGAGATTCTTTAGGCATGGAAGATGAAAGGGAAGAGCGGGAGCTAAAAGGCTTGAAAGAGAAGAAGGAGGAAGAGGAGGAAGCTTCGGGTTTGAAAGAGGGATAGACGGTGTGTGGAGTTGGAAACATATTTACGACTTTTGGAGGACAACTATGAAGAACTGAACGAGGAAAATGGTACGAGTCTTTCAATCGAGATAGAATGAAAAGGCAAGAATGTAGGTTTATTCGAAAGAAGATTAGATGTCTCACATCTACAGCAATCAACGCATTTTTATCACTTACCCATCTCTCCTACTGCACCCTTTCGAATACTTTCCGCATCCGGAAATTTGACCCTCCGCATTCGGCTGTCTTTGTTTCTGAAGCCGGACTTGGCGAACCTTTCCACGCTCGTCCGCGTAGACTTTCAGTTGCTAAACGGAGCTCCCGGGTATAGAGGAGCAAGGGTCTAGTTCTTTGTTGTTTTGTTCCCCCTCCATGGGTCAGTATCGGGAACGCCTCCATTGAGAGACATCTGACGTGAGTTGTTTTCAGGGAGGGCCAGAGATTTGACTGTCTTAGAGCCCTTGGTCTGGAATCTGGTAAGGCGAGTCTAGCTGCTCTCTCCATGTGGGAAAATAAGACTGCGCTGACTCAGGTTCATGCGGGGAAGAGTCTGGCTCGGAGCGCGGCTGTCAGAGGACAGACGTTTTCGTGTAACAAAGCGGAGAAAGAAGCTTTGTGGCGTCTTTGTAAGTTGACGTCCTGCTTGCATGATGGTCGGTTTGTTGGACGTCTCAATGGGAAAGTGGCCTTATTCTTGCAGGTAGTGGTGGCCAGTCTGTTTGTTAGAAATTCGAGAGAACGTTTGGGGTTATGCGAGTAATAAAGCATGATGAAAATGAGACTGGGATGGATGAGGTTTGAAGGAGGGAGGCCTGGATCTACGTCAGCTCGCATGCTAGTAGGCGGGAACCAGGCTGGCTTCGGTATGTGGACAAGATGGTTTAGGAATGCAAGGGAGACGTAAGCGGAATGGACGCTTTGGAAAACAATGGATTCCGTCATCGCAAGTGTTAACGGGGAATTCAATTTCAGAAATTGGGAATGGACAAGCTTTTCAAGGGAGGGAAACCCAGGGTTTTAGAATACCGGCAGGCCTTTGGCACGCATTGCAGATTCATAGTCACGAATAGGAATCGAGAGTCTGCGGACAGGATCTCTATAGCTACATGATAGTATACATAACAATTGGCAATCTTGGTACAGAAGAAGAGAAACACCAAAAAACAGTCTATCTGCAACAACAAAGGACCACCAAAAAGAATATACAGAAAACATCAACCATCAGCCAGCAACCGTTAACCATCAACCATCAACCATCAGCCTTGAATCCCGCAGTCTAGACTGTCCGCGTACAGTCGTCAGTTTCCAGCCCGATACAGCTGAAACATATAATGCATGCGGTCATGCTGCAACTTCGTGAATCCAGTGTAGCAAGTATCAGTTGAATAATCCATGAAATTATGGATCGGATCATCCTGCGCATTGGCAACATTGGGACAGGTGCGTTTCGCAGGCGAAGTAGGACATCCATCCGTGCTTGTCGATTCCGGTGGCGTATCGTCAATATAGTCACCAGGGCCATCACATGAATATCCTTCGAAGGTGTGCAACAAACCCATCCAGTGTCCGGTCTCGTGGACGGCGGTTTTGCCCTGGTCGTAGCCTTGAATAGCCCCGCCGGGCATGGTGTTGGCTTGAACGTTGCAGCCGTCGCTCACATAGGCTGACGCGGGTATGTTGCCGTTCCCAACGCTGGCTGGGAGCGTGCATTTCCCAAGGACATTTCCGGAAAGATCAGTCTGGAAATAGATGTTGAGGGTCGAGTAGGTGCCTTGGCGAAGAGCCGTCTTCATGGTAATGTCATCATTTCCAGCACCGACGGCCCAGGCGTCGTTGACGGTCCACGTAACGTTGATGAGATTGAATTGGATTCCGTAGGCCTGGTAGGCATCATTCAGGGCCTTGATTTGGTTTTGCGCCATGTCGGAAGTGATGGCATTTTTATTGGCTGCTGTGGCAACGACATGGAAAACTGCATCAACGGAGATGGCAGAATTGTTGTCGATATCACGCCTGGCGAGGAAGGCAGCCCGGGCTGCTGGCGAACCGCTAGTCTGGTTCTGCTGATGATCGGAGGCAGCATCTAGGAACTCTTGAGTTGCCTGCGAAGAGTTCGTGCCACAATCGAAATGGTGGTATTTGGTTGCTGCGGCCAAAAGGCCGAACGAGGCAAGGAGGAGTGTTTTGTACATCTTCAAGTGTAACCAATCCCGTGTAAGAATGCGCTTAGAGTCGTTAAAGAGGGTATGAAGTGAGTAAGATCCAGATGGAACCTGATTGAAGGAGTCGTCTGAAGATGTGAGCAATGTCTTCTTCAGTTGGGGATATCATCGAAGTTTATATTTCTGCAACGAGATGGTCTGGAATCCAAAGTTTCAGAATGTCCATCTAGGCAGTTTCTGGAAGATATCTAGAAGTTCAATAGTGGCGTTACCTGGGCAATCTGGAAGCCGCTGCAAACGGGCGCTAATGAGGACGGTGTTTCATGCGTTCTTCTCGACAAAGGGTCAGTATAAATGCCGAAAGGCCAGACAATATCTTCGAAGACCTGTGAGGATAGCTGTGAGCACACGTAAATCTCGAACGTTTCAAAAAGCGATGGTGATATTGCCGCATCATATTCGCGTTTGAATTTCAGAACTCCAGATTGTGAAAAGACCCATAATACAATACACCCCCGAAATCCCCGGACACCGAAAAGACTCAGGCAAAAGAAAGAGAAGGAACTCCGGGACCCGACTCTGAGAGATATTAGTCATGTTCATGCGGTGTCTCCCGCCCTGACACTTCGCCCGGTTGCTGTTGCCGTGCTGGGTTGATCGTTATTCCACGAGAGGTATGTGTGGTCACCAAGTTTCCTGCATCACGCCAGGTTAATATTGTACGTTTTCAGAGACAGAGACTAGCATACCTTGGCTTGATGAGGTGAGTAGCTGTGAATACTGCTCCAAGTAGGATGCAGAGACCCCCAACGACACAGTAGGCAATACCTAAGAAGGGATTCTTTCCGCCCATCACAGTCCGTGTCGATATCAGGATAGACTTAGTTCCACCGTATCTGGAAACCGGGAAATCTGTGGCGTTTGTTAGCAGGTCAAACCAGCTATGAGGGGAGGTCATAGCGTACTCTCCCAGATTTTAAGCCTATATGTGCCACTCTTTAAGACATCGTGATCATTTCTCATAGCGAGTTTACTAAAAGATGGAAGACCAGCAGTCCTCATCCAAACCTGAAACGCTTCATCCGTATGAAGGTTCGGGAGGGTGTCATCCGTGTAAGCCCCATCAGGATATTGATCTTGCCAATTCGGTGGAGGCACGACGTCGGCTGCCTTGTACTTGGTTTTCCCGTAAAGATCTGCCTCACTGTTCCATGCAATGCCCTTCTGTGTCAAATTGTAGAAGTTGGGGTCGTTGTCTTGAGGGTTGAGAGCGGTCAGATTGTCGAAGGTATCATTGAACATTGAATTGGCGATAAGGCCACAAGGGTAGTATGGCTTGCCATTCGGAGCGAGTTTGAGGGGATCGCAGTCTCCGGAATTGATCTGTGAGGCTGATTGCGCATCTCCTTTCAGTTGGTTGGTGTCCAGAGATTTGACGTAGCGCCGGTGGTTTTGGTAGAAGTTGGTAAGACGGTAATAGAAGAGTACTGGGGGATTTACGTTATTTGGGATGGTAAACTCCAGTACACAGACGATTTGGCTGTCGTTCGTTTTCCCGGAAGGGTATGTAAAAGACTCATTTCCCCTGCCCCATTTGGGCTGTTCGTTAGCAGCGAGAGACTTCTTAAAGTAACTCGTGACGCGGTCTGACGGGATTTCCTCTAGGGTGCTCTTAGCGTTTCTATCGATGGTAGTATTCGTGAGAGGCGCCTTCGATTCACAGTCGGTATAATCGATCGCGATCTCTTGTACCTAGCAATGGTGGCTCAATCAGCACATTAGATGATACAAGTCCAGCTCGGGTATCCTAACTTGGGAGCTTGCATATATGAGCAATCCTCCTATGGGAGCAAAAAGTATTCCGACGATGAAAAAGAGAGGAAGGACGGTTTTTGGGGTTAGGATCGGCCTGAAGGGTTGCAATTAGTCACGCCGGCCATTTGTGACAATCTGAGAAGAACGGGCGACATACTGCCAGGCCTTCAATCGCTGCTGCCGGAATGCAGTATCTGAGAAGCAATGAGCACCACGTTTAACGGCCGTCAGCAAGGGATCGCTCACTTGCAGGTCTCCTGCTCTTTGTCTTCTTGTGCTCCTCAGCGCGGGGATCCTGGGCCTCTATCGAATCCGAACGCTGAACCTGTTGGGTTTGTGACATGTCGTCAAACTCTGCGCAAGTCCGCGCATCCGACGGTGAAGTTGAGGGTTGGTGGTGGTTGTTCGGTGATCGATTATCGATGATGTTGCAGCGTTTGAAGTTACGAAGGAGCCAGGGTCTCACTCAGCCTCGCCCAAATTTAGAGCCAGCCGACAAGCCACCTGTTGACGGCGCCACAAACTGGTGCGATATTCTCAACTTCATTCAAATCGGTAACGATGGGGTAAGTTATATTCTTGTTGGTTACGTTGAGAACGAAGTCAAATGTTTACAACTGACATGCACTCATTGTCGCAATCCGTAGAGCGTTCACAGATAATCATATTAGAAGAGTCAAGCCTCGGTCGGAACAGTATTATTCCTTTGTTCAAAGACTCTCTACTATCTAGACCCGAATGCTCAGCAACGAGGGTCGGAGACATGTAGATGCTAAATAACACGACTGGATATGTATAAAAGCATCAAGTGGTGGGGCTGGGGGTATCAAATGGCACAGCAGTGCATACAAACTAGAAACAACAAAGAAAATGGGTTCGGCGTATAATGCCATCGTAACCAAGCCATAGTCATGTATCGTTGCCGATGCCTCAATGGTGATAACCCGCATCCAAGGAGAAGAACGCCGATCATGAATCATCAATGTGCTTGAGAGGCTAAACCCCTCTGTGTGACCTTGGTATCAATTTAAACCAAAGCAGAAAACCCAAAAACGCCAACCATGAACACATCAATGCGGTAGCTGAGATTGCAGGAACAAATGGTAGGAAAATGGCTCGAAATAACTCGTCTAACTCGAATCAATGTGGCCGAAACAAAATGAAATAATATGAGGCAGTCGTCTGAAAGTGCAGCGCAGTGCGTGATCAGAAGAATATTCAGAGGTAGTTTCTGAAGAACTCCGGCTTGAACCAGCCAACCTTTTCGTAGGCTGACCAGAGCTTGCTAGCCTTGTTGACGTCGATCTTGCAGGCTTGCTGAGCATCGGTTTTTCGAAACTCCTTGCCGATCTTAAGCGCATCAATTCGGGCTTGGAAGATTCGTCGCTTGCTGCAGAGATATGTCGCGCACGAAAGACGGAGAGTGGCGGCAAGGTTGACTTCGGCCTCGTGCAGGAGGTGCCTGTCGGGGTCATTGGAGAGATCGAGCATCTGACCCTTCCAGTCAGCCTTGAGAACCTTGCTGTTACCCTTTGGCAGGGTGTCGATTGGTGGCGAGAAGTCTGGCAGTGAACCGTAGTCGGTATCATCACGGTTGGTGGGTAGTCTAGCGGGTTTCGGAGATGCAGAGGCCGGGGAGTGGTCAAATGAATCGTAGACCCGACTCTGTGGGGTGCGTTTGTGCGGGCGAGGTGCTCGTGGAACTCTAACCGCAGCGATCCTCGGCTTTCGCGGGCCTGAAGAGGGAGCAGGAGCCAATTTCTTTAATGCCGGTCGCTTCTGCACCATGCTTGGTTTCCCATATATCTGAGCGAACTCCCTCTCCCGACGGTACCAGGCTCGTGGATTCACCTTGCAGGAATCCATCACGGTGGAAAAGAAACTGGCCGTGAGTTCGTAGTCCTCGCGTGCAGGTTTACTGGGTAGATTTTGCCATAGCGGCGTTGTCATGTGCTGTGTGATGACTTTGTCGGCGGATGACTCAACTGTTTCCGGTGGGAAGAGTGGTACGTTGACGCCAATTGACGTGGGCGCATCGCTGGGCCTGAACAGTTGCGGGTCCCGCACCTCCACATCCTCTGCGCACTCGATATTCTCTTTCTGTGATTGAGGGTCGTACGGCGAAATTGGCGGCGAAGCATACGCATCTCGATTGTTGGGGACTGTTGCCTGGAAGGCGAATGGCTTGGGCCCCATGGAGAGGTGAGAAAGCTCGGAGGAGAAGGACGAGAATGGTGTGCCTGCTATCGTAGGGCCGAATGTGGAACTGAAGGATTCCGATCGCTTCATCTCTGGCGGAGAGAGGAGTGAGGAGACAGTCAGGCGGCTGTCCATGGGCGTTTTATAACTTGGGTTTGCCATTTTCGGAGCGGTGGTTGTTGAGAGTTTGTGGTGGAGTGGAAAGTTGGGGGGTGTTTGAGACTTAAATACTGCCTCCAGGCAGCAACAATTGCGTTGGACAATGGCGGTCAATTGTACGGTAGGTTATTGTAAAGGTGACGGTTAGAGGTGGCGAGGCAGAGTATTATACGTCTTGCTATTGTAAGAGTGATCAATAGGGCAGCGTGACCATGGAACACGGCGGAATCGCACCAATTGCGGACAACGCTTGCTTACACGATCCAAGGTTCGCTCTGTGAATTAGTCAATCCGGTCTGAGGAGTCAGGCTGGAGAGAACCAAAGGTGAGTAGTACAGAGGCCAAACATCCCGAAGCAGATGGGGGTGTGGACAGGCTTATGAAGGACGGGGTCGGTGGGCTGTGTTTCAAAGGGAATCAGGCTGCAAAGCAAAGAATGACAAGGAAAGGCAGATGACTATTACTGGTTTCATACGCTCGATAATCGGACAAAGAAGGGCGCCGCAAGGAGGGTGGGCAAGCGCGACACACACTGCCCAGCAGGATCCCTCTACCAGCAGGCATAGGCATCATCAATAATATCTGACGGGCTCTTCCACGGCCGACATGCTGACGAATTGGGGTGGCCAAGAAGCAGCTGGAAAGGAAGCGAAACGGATGCCCGATTGCGTCGGCCAATGGGCGCGTAATTTATGCGGCGGAGTCTGCTTTGCGCTGTTGGCCATGAGAGTGATGGGAGTCCAGTGAGTGGTGAGTCAACAGGTGAACGTCGCGCGGCCTGAAGGTTGTCCCCTGTGGACCCTGCAAACCGCCGTGAGGCTTTCCCTGATCTAGCGGGTGTCTGGTGCGCAATTCACTTCGCATGCAACCCAAACCAACACTCCCATCAATCCACCACCGCAACGTCGCCAATGCGCCCTCAATTGGCATCGACAGACAGCAATTGCACTCCTGGCATTCCGACTGTCGTTGCGCCTGCTGGTCCTGCGAGATTGGCACCTCCAATCTGTCCAAACACGTGTCACAGCACCGCCCTCAATGGCTACCCACGGCTCGTTGTCGCCTTGCCGATGAGGCCTGCGGGGCCAGAGCCCACAGTTTGCTGTACCAGAGAAGGATACCTGCTGGAGTGAGGCAGCCTGTCTCCTACTGACCACGGCTGCAAAGGCAACTAACTAGACAATCCACGGTTCCACTCTGCGTGGTGCCGCGACGGCCTCCACATACCGCACCTCGAGTTCAAACAGTCATCTTCTGACCGGCCCAATTGCTGCTGCCTTCGCTTGTGTGCGCTCCGGTATGTCCCTTCCTTACCAGAGCATTTCCCAGTCCGGACATTAGGCGGACTTGTCACATATGGCGGAGATTCTGGCGTCAGTTAAGCCCTTGGGATAAAACCCGAAATAGCCGCCATTTCGCAACACGAACTGTTCCTTCATTAGTCCGATGGAGAGGGCGGTCTTGTGATACGTGATCTATCATGGCCTATTATGGACCATTCTCATCGCCACCAGCCACGCGGCTTCAATTGACGCCGACGGAGAGGGTGCGCGAGTAAAACATGTCTTGCGGCGGGTTTCGATGATAGCGAGACGGAGGCTGCATCGCAATGGCATCACACAGTGCCAACGATGGCCATCTGACAAGTCTCAAAGATGGTGTTTGTGTCCTGTGAACATTCCTCTTTCTGGAAGCGTCGCATGTGAAAGACAAGGCTCCCTCAGCTGAGCAGAGTAGCAACCCCCACGGAATCTTGGTCTGACCGTAGTGATTCATGCCCTGTCCGGATGGAGCAGCTGAGTTCCTCACGAGATGAGGCGTCACACCATCTTGGAGATTGATGGATGGTCATGCTGACCGTTCGGGAGGTCTGCTATCCTTATCGACTTATCGATTGCAATCAGAGGATCCGGGGAGCAGGAATGTGGGGTTGGGGTCGGCAGCATCTCACTTGTCAGGCTTGACCTATTTTTGAGCGCCTGGCTCGCGAAGGCGCCACCTACACCTACATCGTAAGTACCATGTAGCACAACCAATCTGGAGTACTACTCTACTCGCCCTCCGTTTGATCCGTTTGAAGACCGACGATGGATGCCGACGGCTGCCCTTAATCTGCAATCGTCGATGACGGCAGCTCGCTATCGACCACACAAGCAATCCTGGAGCGGTCCTTCAATTTGAAATCATCTAGGCCATCGTGGGCATGCTCATGGTATAGCACAAAGTGCCAGCATGTGAATCGAGGGCGCCCTCCACCCCGTTTGTTTGGACGGGACCCAGGCCGGGCCACAGCCATGCGCGACACACTCTGCACGTCGCGATCTGCTTGCCCGGGCCGCACACGAGTGATCTGCCCGATAGGTCAATGCCCCCTCCTCGTTTGCTGCCCTGACTTCCGTCAAGGTTGGGAGTCCCTGCATCCTGCCACGCTCATGGCCTGTCATCCAACATCCTGCTGCAATGCCTTGTTTCGAGACGCCAACAGTAGCAATTTCAGGAGGTCCTTTCATTTTTTTACCGACGTCACCATGTAGTTGATGGCATTTGTCCGAGACGTGGAAGTGAACGAGACCATGCTCGACAGCAAACTCCGACGCCCCCAGTTCTATTCTTAAGTGCCATGGTCGGCCACATACGTACGGGGCCGAAAATCAGACTTCAAGGAAACGAAAGGACGTACTTTCGAGAAAGAGCTAAAAGATGAAATACGAAGCAGTATCAACCGATTGATTTTCGTGGAAGCCACTAATACTCAATTGGAAGACTGCAGTACCTTTGTAATTGGAAGCGTTGACGCTGTGCTTTTGGAAGTGGCCGAAAGTATGACAGGTAATGATGCAGACAAAGCGGATTGTGACAGGATATCCAATTGACTGTTCAGCATAGCAATTCTCCGGTAAGATGTAGTGAGATTTGAGTATCCGATAACAAATATTTTTTCAAAGTACTCATTTGAGATGGTCTCATTTACCTTCCTTCCAAACGCAGAATGAATTCTCTGATTACGTCACGTGCCCCTGCGATCATGAAGCGCGCATCCCCGCAACACCAAATTTGCATCATCCACATTCACCTATCAGCCCCTTCACCCAAAAACTTCACATCCATCTAAACGGCGCCCACACTTCAGTATGCACCTCCAGCATCCTCAAAAATGGAAAACTCAGCCATCCCTACCGCCCGCACCTTCATAACAAATCTCATCGACTCCCTTCCAGCAGCCCCACCCCAGTCCTCCACCTCCAACACAGCTTCATCCAACACGCTCGCAACACTCCCGGAGCCCGCTCAAAAACAGCTCTTGACGCTGCATGTGCTCTTCCCTAATGAGTTTCTCCCCGCACTCGACCTGCTCGACCGACGTCTCGTTACGCGCTTCCGAATCCGCAAGGCACAGAAGGATGAGCGTGTCGCCGAGGCTATGGCGCCACGTGGGCGTGGAGCTGAAAAATCTGGGGAAGTAGGAATGGGCACAGTGGATCATTTTGGGGCCGGAAAGAGTGATGGAGTGCTGTTAGTGCCAGGAATAGACACCGCCCCATCCATCGGCGGCAATCCTGTTGGCGGCTCTGCTGGGCTTGTGGAGGCTGAAATGCTTGATCGTCCAGCAGCCACATTTGGCGATAATGGGTTTGGAAGGACTGAAGAGGATGCGTGGGCACGGGATAGAAATACTCTCTACTATGTCCGCTCCGCCCAACAACGTACGTCACGCTACAGCACATCCTACGATAGCACGACGAGCTACGAGGTCCGGGTTATGGCATGGAATTGTTCCTGTCCTGCCTTCGCATTTGCGGCGTTCCCTTCCCTACATCCTGAACCCATAATAGCTCGATCTGAGGGCGAGTGGGAAGACGAGGGCGAGAACAGATGGAGGTTTGGTGGAATCAGTCTTGGGGATGGGATGGCGCCTATCTGCAAGCATTTGCTAGCCTGTGTGTTAGCGGAGCGATGTGACTTGTTCAAGGGGATGGTAGAAGATAAGCAACTTAGTGAGGAAGAAGCCGCGGGATGGGCTGCTGGATGGGGCGACTGAGGCAAGAAAGACACTGATTCCATAGGGCGAGATTTTGGAGTGGATACATTGAAGTACAGAAGTTTTTCCTACCTCAGTTAGAAGAGAGGCCGGATTCACCAGATTGACCCCATGCACAACCGCCCAAAGCCGAACAGACTGGAGTCTATAACATGCCATTCGCGGCTCATATTAGAAATGCAGGTCGTATCATGCAACAGGCGGATTCAAGTCCAGCCGGCGTCAAGAGTGTCCTTATATTACACTTCATTGCAGTCCCCCCAATCGCTCCTGATGATCATCCCTTCTTCTTCTCATTCTCCTTGCCCTTTTCCTTCTCTCCTTCTTTGGCCTCTCCATTAACACCATTGGCTTTCTCCTTCTTCTCGCCGTCCTTGGACTCGTCTTTCTTCGCCTCCTTCTCCTCCGCCTGCTGCCGATTCTGAATCTTGTTCTCGATCAAATCATGGAAAGCTGTGATTGCCCGAATCAAACTTGAAAGGTAAATGGCCATGAGCTGATCGTTCGTCTTGATGCTCATCGCCCTAGCCAATTCCGAATTATCCGTCGTACCAGCTGCACCAGCTGCAGGTCCAACACCATTAGTCGCACCACCCACCGGAACTGGTTTCGGCGTCGAAAGATTCGGTAAAAGGTTGAACACGTCCTGTAAGTTTCCGAGAATTGCATGATTCACAGGTAGGTCACCGTCGAGGACTTTTTGAAGATACTGGCCGATATCTCGAAGTCGGAGATGTAGTCCTTGGAGAGATTGGAGTTGTGATGTTATGCGCGTAGAGAGAGTGCCGACGGCAACGTCGCGAATATCGCGGAGGAGATGTTCAACACCTATTTCTTCTGCTTCTTCGGCTTCGATCATGGAGGGGGTGTGGACAAATGTTTTGGATGTCGTAGTGCCATCCTGTGTGTTGCAGAGTAATTAGCCACCTTTATGTGCATATCCAACCGAATAATAGCGAATAACATGATCGCGGGAATGAGTATAAATCTAGGCAAACTTACATCCTTGATCTCCTCTACTGCAAAATACGCATCCGTTGGTACACCGACCTCCTTAGGCTGTACATCGATAATGACCAATAAAGGATGCGGCGTGTATCTCTTGAACAACTCGTTGATCTCCAAATCTGATGGCCGCAGCTTTGGCCCTGTGTGGTACCACCCGATAAGCTTCTCTCGTGCGTTCACTTTCTTGAACATGTCGTTCATCGACTCCACGTAATTATGGTCCAAGAACCAAACGGATGGATCTTTCTCATCTTCCTCAAACGGTACTGTTCACAGAGTCAGAAATTTCAAATTTCCGGAACATCTTAGGCGGCGAAGTTATTGATGGAACGCACCAGCAAAGCTATTGGACACCCTCACGTTCTTTCCATCATTTTGTCCTAGTAAAACACCGACTACTCGTTTCCTTGTGCCTTTTGCTTGTCGTCCGTAGTGGTCTGCTGCGGAGAGGAGGACGAGAGGTGCGACGGAGACGTTGCGGGTGACCAGCGACAGCGTTTCAGCTGTTGTCGCAGGCATGGCTGCGAGATGTGAACAGGAGATTAGATATTAGAGAAAGGAGTCTGATGGAGAGAGTTAGGGGTGCGTGGAGTCGGCCGTCAGTGTTTGGAGGTTGATGTTGATGAGGCTCTTCCATGATGTTCACCGAAGCTTTGCGTGAAGCTTCACGCACGGACCACAACACCAGGCACAGTTCTTGAGCACACGCCCAAGTTCGATTGTGGTCCTAAGCATACAAGTAATGTCCTTGTTCCACACATAGAGCAGCTGATGTTGTTTGGTATTTGCCTTGAATTTCGTTTCGTTTCATCAAACTAGGAATATATTCGCCGATATAGATATTTCTACCAATTTCTTGGCTCAAGAGAAAAGAAAGGACACAAGCATCCAGTTTGATGGAGTTCAATCTAGAAAACAAGATCATACTAGAAAGTTCCAAAAGATCATACCCTCTGGCCATATAAGATCCTATTGTCCAAACTACCTTTCCTGCTGTCGTTGACCAAGGACCTCATACAATGTTCCATCTCTATTCTTACAAAAGGGCCAACCGAATTCCCTAATTACCACAAGCATAAAATACCCAAGGGGAACCTACATGGTCGCTGTCGGGAAATAATACTGATCCCAAAGAAATTCGTAATCTTCGACAACACCTCCAACGATATCCAGGAGAGGTTTATTACGAAGTTTGCGTGTAACAGAATGTATCCATGCCCTAAAGTTCGTCAGTATCGCTGCGATCAATGTTTTCGAGGCGAAAAACCTACTTCGTTATGTTCTCATAAAACGCCCCACGCATCATCCACCATCCAAGTGCCCAACCTCGTTTCCTTAACTCCTCTCTTTCTAGTCCGGTCAAGCCCCGCAATCCACCAGCCAGTCTCTCCTGGAAATCTTTTTTGGCTAGTTGTCTTGCTCCATATTCTATGCTCAACCCAATCAACCATGGACGCCAACTCTTTCGATCTCCACTAAAGCGCTGCATCGCCAGGGCGTAGACCACGGGTCGGAGAATGTACAGTATCTCCGCAAGTTCCCCTTTCCCGCTAACACGATGCAAAAGAGCCTTGGGAGGTTTTATGTCATCTGCAGTGAGGACCTTGGAAAGGAGATAGTTGGAAATATCAGACGAATCGGGTAGGCTTGGCATCGATAATCCAGTCCTCGGCATGGCCCAATTTTCTGCCTCCACCGCTTGCTCACTCGGCGGGGTATCCATTCCATCAGCGGATGCCGATGATTCATCCAATGTGCCTGGATCGACCTCCCTCTGAGGCAGGGGTGGCGACAAAAGTGGTCTCGAGTTGGTCAATCGCAGCAACAACAGCCTACAGAATGCTTTGATGACCTCCAGCAAAACTACAACACGCCATCGTACTTTCTCTCCCTTTCTCTTGGCGGCCATTTCCCATAGTAACTCGGTATACTGTATCATCTGGAGTAAGAGACCAATGCGCTTGTACGTAGGAGACTTCTGTGTCCAGAATTTGGTATAACGATTATGGGGTGAGGGGTGGTGCCTATGCGCTCCAGGTATGCGGGCGATCGCTTTCGCAAGGAGTGAATCATGATAAAGCGAGAGCAGTTGAACGCCACTGTGCACTGAGAATCCGTCAGCCTTTCTCGAATGCATCGAAAACAGGACGAGACCCACAAGACTCCGATGCTATTTCTGACTCCCGAAACCGCCCTAGGATCCATTAGTATGTTATTCGAAAATAATGGCGACTGGGGAAAGCAGACCTGGTATTATATAGGTCAACGAGCGCAGTGCGGACTCAATCTGCGATACAGCGCCAGCGTTCTTCGTTATGAAGTCGCCGTACATCCCAAGCCATTTCGGAGGAAGCGACAGCGCCTCAGGCAGTCGTTGAGATGCCTGTTTATACATCGCCGAAACGCTGCGATGTGCGTGAAGGTTATCGTTGTTGTTGCAGGTGGGTAGAGAAGGAGGTTGGGCTGTCCGCGCTTGATGACTTCACGTGTCGCGAAACCGAGGTCCAATTGTAACCCCTGCAAGGACAAAGGAGCCACGGAGCTTCATCATCATATTCACTTCCGTACAACTCTTTCACGGCAAGGGTCTTTCTTTCATCATGTTTTCCTGAATATTTCCGACGAAGCTTTGCTGGAAGCCTTTTGATCTCGCCATCAACGTACCGACTACCCAATTCCCACGTGTGCGCGGGACTCGTTCTGGATCAATACCTCCCACTAGACGCTGGATGAACAATGTATAGTGCGCAATAGGACAGCGTTCAGAGTGGATCTTGGGTACCTACAGTCTGTCAACCAACGTCGTCTTTAAGGAGGAGTCATGACCCATGATGACATGTGACACCGCGTACTTCCCGTAAACACTTCCACGCCTTATGGGACAAGAAGCAAATTTAACACGAACGGTTTCATTCGGTCTTCTCCGGTGACAGGCTCCTCTGCTAGAAAGTATGAAGGTGAAAGCTAGGGTTATGACTCCTCGAAGGCATCTCCTCCCCGATTAGGTGAAGTGAAGATTCAACCGCTTTCACCGCTTTCTCTCAGCTTCAATGCGGCATTGTCACACTGGCCAAGCGATGCCTATTCTCGTGCACTCGCCCTTGAAATTCTTCTATATAAATTTCCTTCAAAGCGTATAATTTCTTAACTACCAACATCCACTGTCTATACTGCCCTCTCCACGACCATTCAACCTCAAAAGCCCCACTCGCCCCAGACCAGACCCTCACCAACAACAATGGAGTACATGGGCAAAGTGCCATCCGTTCCGATTCCAGCGGAGTATAAAGCTCTCTTCACTTCCGTCAACGACTACGTCCGTGACTATATGTCGCAAGAAGACCATGACAACTCCCACGACTACATCCACATCCTGCGAGTAACATCCAACGCACATCGAATACTCCTCGCCGAGATAGAAGCTGGTTCGAATCTTGAATTCGACACCACCACAGTCTTCCTTGCTGCTCTTCTCCATGATGTCGGAGACCATAAATACGCCAAGGAAGGAGAGGATACCGAGAACCAGATTTCCCAACTGTTATTAGAGCGCGGGGCATCAAACGACATGGCGTTGAAGGTTCAAAAAGTGGTAAAACACGTCGGATGGACCAACGAAAAGAAGGACCCGGAGTCAGTTAAAGTGGCTCTTGCTGAAATCCCCGAATTAGCCATCGTCCAGGACGCCGACCGTCTAGATGCCATTGGAGCGCCTGGAATTGGTCGATGCTTTGCCTTTCACGCAGCCAACTTCGGGAAAAATCATCCGATGCAGTCCGCCGTCGACCATTACGACGAGAAGCTATTCAAACTGGAGAACTTCATGAAGACTAGTTCTGGAAGGAAGATGGCTAGGGAGAGGACCGAACGACTTAAAATCTTTAAGTCGTGGTGGCAGGAGGAAACGGCCCTATCCTTCACCATGGAATAAGCACTGGACTGAAGGGTATATTTCCAGTCTGTTATATCAAAGAGATAAGTTGTTGCGTGGTCTATTGTACAGTCAGAATGGAATGCTGGTGGATTGGCGGTGCTAGGAGTGTTAACTTCTGTATCCGGCTGGAAGCAAGGTTACCTTGGGCTCTTGATAGTTAATAAGAGGTCTCCTGTTGATCTTAGTTGGCTTCACAAAGAAAAGTTGGATTTTGGATTTATTTGTTCTCATACAACATCTTCATAGATCAATGAAGTTAGTCGTAAGGAACCCTGTGTGGCTACAATGCACGTGATGGACGCCACTTCCGGTGGCCAATCGGGGGCATGTCTCTGCCCGCTGTCATGGAGTGAAGCCGACGACCCTAGGATGTTTGCCCTTCACATCATCATTAATAATAGCCATCAACTCACCCAAACCATCCTCCACAAGACCCTAGATGAACAACTCTTGCAATCGCATTGTTGGTCCCTTTGATTGACACGCAGTCCTACTCGACAACAATCGGTGGTCCTCCGACGGTACCAAGATTTCCGGGCAAACCACAAGGCTGCGATGTTCTGCCTCCGGAGCTGGATACCAATCCTCTTCTTTCTGTAAGATCATCTGTCGCTGAGTCTGCTGTAATCAAAACTAACGGCTTCTAGAACGAATGCTTCTCCGGTTTACCTCGTTCTCTTCATTTCGGCGACATACTTCCTAAACCGGCCCTGTGTGTACTGTTCACTCCTCCTCGCAATCCTCGTAGTGTCTCTGTTCGACTTTCAAACCGCATGGTTTGAGCCACCACTACCCTCCAGCGATGCTCCAAGTTTGGGTTCAAATAGCACAATACCGATCGGTGACACTGCTCTGGAAACCGTATCGATGATCGCCTCGGTCGCGAACAACACGGTGCAAGCGGTTGCTGAGGCCGCGGCCCATGGTCTACGGGAGAAGTTTACATCAGCGCAACAAGCAGGTCCCGGAGCAGGGTTCGAATGGGCCAAGGGACTGGTTGGCAAAAAAGAATGGCGGATTCCGTGCCTGGATGTGCTTGTTCGGATCTGAGCATCAACAGAATTGCACATCATGGCGGACGACCAGTGCAATAATGCATTGGATCATGCTCTGCGTAATGTCCAAAGTTTACATTTTGCTGTTTTGGGGGGATTATCATGGGAAGTTTGCATTTGCATGGCGCGGCTGGGCGAGGAGCATGGAACTGGCGTCCACGGGCACAGTTGGAGCATGGGCTTTCTTATTCAGTTCTCTTCCATGGTACAACCATCGGGCTAAGATAACCAAGGCAGAACAGAATTTAGTTTGACATTAACAGGCACTTGAACTTCCCGTTCTGTCACACGCGTTATTGCTAGCATATGAAGACTAATAGATGAAGCCTAGATGAAGATGTGTTCGGGGTAATATCTGAAACTACTCTACTCATCTAATCAGATATCAGTTGAAAGGGCTCTGAATGCATCTCGTGACAAGGATTCGCACTACGGGAGTATTGTTCTGCACGCTGCCGTGCCCCCATAGGTAGCGCGGGGTTGTCGTGCGTCGAAGTACTTTTGAGAGGGGCATCTGAAGGCCGTTTCAAGCCGCC
Organism: Hysterium pulicare CBS 123377; assembly: GCA_000467715.1. Classification (NCBI taxonomy): domain Eukaryota; kingdom Fungi; phylum Ascomycota; class Dothideomycetes; order Hysteriales; family Hysteriaceae; genus Hysterium; species Hysterium pulicare. The sequence goes on from AJFK01000033.1 coordinate 126,478, forward strand.
GTTCACCTTCCTTTCTCACCAGCTCGAATCTTTTGCGAGGCATTTTCTGACTTTGTGCTTTGCAGTACTTTCTCCAGAGCATTCAAAGCTGGCCTTTCTTCTACTCTTTTCAAGGCGTTGTGCTTACCCTGCCACTTGGAATAAAGCTCTCACGAGACCTCCATACAACTTCACGAGAGTTGGACCGTGGCCTTACTTCCAATCTCCCCAGCTTGCGTACAAACCAACTCGTCTCCAGCTCGCTTTTTATACTACACGACCCATCAAGAATCGTAACACCATGGCTTCAGACCGCGACATTCTGCCCGACCTGTGAGTCAATTGAACTACGCTCCGATCCGTACCAAGGTATCAAGACTGACACATGCTTGTGAATGATAGCTTCAAACCTTCTCACTATTCCCTGTCTCTCTATGATCTCGAGTTTGGTGGAAATTTCACGTACCAGGGCACAGTCACAATCGACGTTGACATCAAGAAGCAAGGAGCTTCATATCCAGACCATATCGTTCTTAATGCAAATGACCTGAAGATTCACAGTGCAGAGCTCAAAGACCCGAGTTCTAAGACTGGAAAGCTACAGGCGAAGGACATCTCATACGATGACTATTCGCAACGGGTCACTCTCAAACTGGGCAGTAGCTACTACTTCAACAAGGGGACCATCACGATCAAGTTCCAGGGCACCATGAACAAGGTCAGTTTGGCATGTTCATTACCTGACAATTCGTATTAACATGTGCTACAGCTTATGGCTGGATTCTACCGCTCAAAGTACAAGCCCAAAGTCACACCAGCGAAGTCAGTCGCTAAGGACGATGAGCATCACTACATGTTCAGTACCCAATTCGAATCTTGCGATGCCCGTAGAGCCTTCCCGTGCTTCGATGAGCCAAACCTGAAAGCCACATTCGACGTCGAACTTGAGCTACCCGAAGATCAGGTTGCGCTGAGCAATATGCCCGAAAAGGATGTTAAGAAGAGCAACAAGGACGGCTTTAAGGTTGTACTCTTTGACCGAACCCCCATCATGTCCACGTACCTTCTGGCTTGGGCTATCGGAGATTTTGAGTATGTGGAAACTTTTACGAAGCGCAAGTACAACGGCAAGAGCCTTCCAGTGAGGGTCTATACCACGAAGGGATTGAAGGATCAGGGACGCTTCGCACTAGATAATTGCCATCAGGTCGTGGATTACTTCTCGGAGGTAAGTAGAGGTAGACTCCCTTCTTATCCCCAAGACATACATGCTGAGCTGCTGTTAGGTTTTCCAAATTGATTATCCGCTTCCAAAAGTCGACTTGTTGGCTGTTCATGAATTCGTAAGTTATCTTTCTGCGCGTACCTCCCATCTCCCTGAGGAATTTGTCGTACTTTCAAATTTACTTCTTGCAAGATACGAGCTAATTATCCAGCCAATTATACGTATTTCCTGTCCTATGCGAGTATCGATCATCTTTCGGCTGACCATTGCGTTCTAGTCTCACGGTGCAATGGAGAATTGGGGCCTCATAACATACCGGTGAGTTTGGTCGAAATCCTATGATACAGGCATTTTGATGGGTCTAATAAATGATTCCCGTGTAGCACGACTGCTGTGCTCTTCGAAGAGGGGTCATCTGCTGAAAGCTACAAGAATCGCATTGCATATGTTGTGGCGCATGAACTTGCCCACCAATGGTTCGGCAACCTTGTAACAATGGACTGGTGGAGTGAGGTATTGTAACTTTGAGCAGCAAACCCAGAGAGCGTATCTACTGACTCTATATGCAGCTCTGGCTAAACGAAGGCTTTGCAACTTGGGTCGGATGGTTTGCCATTGACCATCTCTATCCAGGTAGGCACCCCCCACAACTCTTGTCTGGCTCTCATTGCTAAAATACTTGACAGAATGGAAGGTCTGGGGTCAGTTCGTCGTACGTTCAAGATCTAGAGGTAGCTTTCTCCATTGCAACCACTGACGAGTGTTAGTCTGAATCCCTCCAAACAGCCTTTAGATTCGATTCGCTACGAAATTCACATCCTATCGAAGTTGCTGTCCGAGATGGGCTAGAAGTTGACCAAGTTTTCGATCAGATCAGCTACCTCAAAGGTAGCTCCGTTATCCGCATGTTGAGTGCTCACCTTGGCGAAGATGTCTTTCTCAAGGGGGTAGCAGACTACCTAAAGTCCCACCAGTACTCTAATGCAACCACAAATGACCTGTGGTCTGCGTTAAGCAAGGCATCTGGCCAAGACGTGAATAGCTTCATGGATGTCTGGATTCGAAAGATTGGTTTTCCCGTTCTTACCGTTGCAGAAGAGCCAGGTCAGATCAGCGTTCGTCAAGAGCGCTTCCTTCTCACCGGTGACGTCAAGCCCGAGGAAGATCATACTATTTGGTGGATTCCGCTAGGTTTACAGACGGGTTCTTCGGCGGCTCAAGCCACAGTTCATAAAGTTGGAGCTCTTACCAAAAAGGAGGACACGATTCGCGACATCGATGAGTCTTTCTACAAGATCAACAAAGACTTAACTGGATTCTACCGAACTAATTACCCCCCAGAACGTCTCATCAAGCTTGGAGAGGCAAGAGGTCATCTAACTATCGAGGACAAGATTGGTCTCTTCGGTGATTCATACGCAAATGCTGTTGCTGGTTTCGGTAAGACGACGGGCTTCCTTGCTCTCGTCGAACGCTTCCAGGACGAAACCGAGTACCTGTAAGTACTCAGAGAATTCAGGCTCACCCTTAGTCTAACAGAATCTAGGGTCTGGTCATCAGCTCTTACGAACTTAAGTGATGTTCGAAGCGTCTTTGCAGACATCGACGACATCAGCAAAGCCTTGAAGAAATTCACACTAAAATTAGTGACGTCCGCTGTGGAGAAGATTGGCTGGGAGTTCAAGAAAGGAGAAAGCTTTTTAACGGGACAGCTTCGTGTTGCTCTCATTACGGCAGCCGGTCTCGCTGGTCACCCTGCGTAAGTGCTTCATTTGTGACCATATGTGATCATTCATCTATCTCGATCGACTAATAAAATGTAGGAGCGTTCAAGAAGCAAAACGTCGCTTCGAACTCTACACCAGCGGCAAAGACAAGTCAGCAGTACACCCCTCCCTTCGTGGCGCCATCTTCCGCATCGCAGTGACGGAAGGCGGCGAAGATGCTTTCAAAGCCGTCCAAAACGAATACCGGAATAGCACTGCCATCGACGGCAAAGAAATTTGCCTGCAATGTATGGGTCGGGTCCAAACTCCCGAACTAGCCAAAGCCTTCTTGGACTTCATCTTCTCCCCTGAAGTCGCCACACAAGACAAGCACTCCGGTGCCATCGCGCTCTCCAATAACTCCAAGGTCCGGCTTGAGGTTTGGAAGTACGTCAGGGATAACTGGGACGGTGTCATTTACCCTACCCTGAGCGGGAATATGGTCGTCCTCGAGCGATTCCTGAGAATGGGTCTCAACAAATTTGCAAGTCTGGAGACGGCGGATGAGATCGCGAAGTTCTTTGACAATAAGGATCAGAGGGGTTATGATAAAGCCTTAGGAGTCATTGCGGATACGGTCCGAGGTCACGCGATGTATAAGATGAGAGATGAGGCAGTGGTAAGGGAGTGGTTGGCTGCGAATGGCTACTTGGAGAAGTAGATGGATATGGAGGGGAAGAGTCATGATCTGAGGGCATGACGATGAACAGATCGGATTAAAAAAGGTGATGGATAGCCTTATATGAAAGTTCAAAAGAATAGAAAAATTAAACATCGAAGTGCTAAATCACCGGCAAGCCCAAATCAACTGACACTAGCTTACCATGTGCTGCATGATATGTCTGTCGCTCCAGACTACACTGTAGGCATGATGACCGAAGATCCTTCAATGACTGTTGACTCCCTTTTACGGTTTCAGTTAACTTGCTTGACTGGATGCTATTCTGTGTTTCACAGAAAGCAACTTAGACATAGTTTGAGAATCATATGACCCGTGATCAATAAGAAGTAAATCGAGGCACTTAATTTACAGAGAAAATAGGGTTATATTCCTCTTGAAATACAACTCCACCCATTATCATTTTGGTCCACGTCACCAAACCCCATGCTATCCACTCATATCTAGATTCGCCGTAGCGATCATAGAAATGGAGAGAGTGTGTCTCATCTCCACAGAGCCTACCCTCCTCTCATAAGCTGAATCCGACAGTCGAGTGATTCGTGATCTCCCTGTCTGCACCCCCGCTTCTTTTGATTCGTGCGTCCCGAGGACTTCCGTATTCCTACCCGCAGCCTTCGCCAAATGGTTTTCTCGTGAGGACTTCCTCTAGTATGATCTCTCCTTCTCCATCACCACTCAATCCTCCCCACCCTCGTCCCCTCGACGCATGTTCCTGAGAGGCTAGGCTAGCCATCGCATCCCATCCACCACGCTAGGATTCAATTCCCCAAAATCATTGAGGGTCACTCGGCATGTTTATTTCCCCTTCTCGCTCCCACCAAAGGCTAATTCCAGTCTCTTCTTGAAGACATCTATTGTTTCGGCGGTGTTTCGTCCTTTCTCTTTTTCTTCGCGGGTGATGCGTGTTAGCGCTGCGGCGGCGCCGATGGAGAGGGCGAAGAGGGGGTCGAGGGATCTGCATGGTAGGTTAGGATGGGTGAGTGGTGAGGGGGGATAGATGGTGTGGGGAGCTCTGGGGAAAGGTACTTTGAGATTATGTAGGCGTAGGCCATTGTTGTTTGGGAGATATGGAAGTTGGTGGACTATTTGAGGAATTCAGAGGTTGGTATATGATTGAGATGATGCTTTTGTGATCAACTGCTTGGAAGGTGAGATGTGGTATTTGTTGGTGTTTTAGAAAGGTTGTGAGCTGAAATGAAGCAGTTTGGATTGCCCTACCGAATGTGGTTGAGCTTCACGGGTGATGCCGAGGCGCCGGCTAGACTGGGAACGTGGGGAAAGGGAGAGCTATGGTACCACGCAGGTACAGAAGTAAGAGCGAAGCCAGTTAGCAGGCGTCACTTCGACTCATTCACTAATGTGTGGCGTTTGTCATGCTGACGCAGCGTTGGCTGCCTATTCACCATCGTGTGCGGTGTCGTCATTCACAGGTGGCTGGGGTATCAGGTGGTACTGGAGACAAATCACATATCACAGGTATAGGAACGGAGGAGTCCCGGTTAAGACCGATTTGATTTAGCTATCGTAAAGCAGGGGCAAAGTACAAAGGACAATCATAAAAGGAAGATAAGATAGTTTCCATTTCACCGTCCCCCTCGGTGATCGTGCTTGCCCATCATCCGACATGTCCGTGTCGTCCAGGCGGAGATTGTGAGGTTGATATTAGAATCTCGCACATTCATATACCAATCCCATCTGACGTCGCATGCATTCGATTTGGTGTGTGAAAAACTTGAGAACCCGTGGAGATCCAACAACGCCTAGAATCGTAGCGCCCTCTTCAACCAGCTAAAGGAAACCGGAAATGACCAGGAAAAGAGAGGGCGCGACTGCGGATCGTTTACAAGGCCTCACCGAAGGTGTTCTCACCGGAGTATCTATTTGAATGTTAGCGTAGTTCTGAAGAATTGTTGGGGGTGGTAGACATACGTGATGTAGAGGAAACCATCCTCATCCTTGTGCTCTTCGTAGATAGAGCTCATCAAAGCAGCCGTCGGTGGAAGGACTTCATCTACGAAGATGAAGATGGCTTTCTCAGGCGACAGTTTGATACGCTTCCGAATTACGTAGACAAACTGTCCGACTGTGAGATCGGCCGGCACCAGATACTTCTTCTTATCGATGGTTGCGATGTCCGATTTCTCAACCTTTTCGCAGATGACCTATTGTTAGAAGTTAGCTACCGGTTGAAGAAGCTTTGTGCGAAGGGGAGAAGGGGATGGGGGCATACCGGAATGCGGTCATTGTACTTCTGGCGTATTCGCTCCGCTTCCGCCTTGCGCTTCTCGAAGGGGTGCTCGTCTTTGAACTTTGATCGCATGTTGACTGTAGGTGTAGTTGTTCGTGTATGTAGTGGTTGTGAGTTTGCAGGTGTGTTGAGGTTGGAGTTGAGTGTGCGTGGAGGTTTATGTAGATGAGAGAGAGCGGTGTGGTTGAGGGAGCTTTAAGGCAGCAGAGCTGGTTGCGCGGGGCGGCTGTGAAAGCGGGCGGCGTCACAGGAACTCAGTCCTTAGTCAGCGCAACTTGCTTGCTCTCTACAAAGTATCACGGCAGAAAGTTACAAAAATATATACGACAAATCACTGTCAAACGAGCGATACCTTGTGCCTTTATTGTTCCATCAAGGAGCCCTTACCTCACTTGCTCAGCCCTTTGTTTTTCGGAGTGAATACGTAGTGACTCCTCTCGTATGGCTGTGCTGACGCCTCCGAATGCCACAGAATGTCACATGTACCGGGGCAAGCAAATGACTTGCTTGACTCACCCAGGTACAGATCACCTCCCGACTGTTCCCGGCGTCATGCCCTCACATTCGAAATGTGTTTCATCGTGCAGTCGTGTGAATTGCCTTGACTTAGCTAATGAAGCCGCGTTGGGTAAGCTCTACTCGATGAACCGAACTGCCGTGTGTTTGCCAGGTTTGCATCTGCGGGCAAGCTGCCTCGCTGCGTGGAGCAAAGACCTCCGTGGTGTGATGCGACCACTTTTTGGTCACCACAAATAGACCTCTGATAAAAAGAGCTTTTCATAGCTCAGATCAGCTCCACTCTTCCAATGCTTCTTTCATAGGATTTATGAAGCGTCGCCCAGCAATTGGGAAACCATGGCTTCACTACGACCTTCGTTTGGTTTCTTACGGCCACCTCGCCTTCCACAGTACTGCCGATCAAGCGCTCGCTCCCTCCCAAGATGTCAGAGTTTCAAGCAAATTAGGCCTGCGAGGAGGTTTCTCTCCAGTGATCATGGAGATAAAAGCTCGGACCCCCAAGTCCTGTCCCGCAAGGACACAACACGATCCGCAAAGATACGTCTGGCGATTGGCGTCCCCATAGTCGGTCTACTTTTGTATAGTATGGTGAGCTTTTCACGTCGGAACCTCTAGCTTCAATATTTTGAATCTAACTCCCAACCCAGATCACCGGCGAGAAACCAGACCAAGCAGAAAGCCCCACCATAGCAGAAAAAGATTCCCTCACGAAGCACGAATCCGGCGTAACAGACCTGTCACCCATGCGCCTGCGGATGGAAGCCCTCATAAAACAAAAGCAGAAAGAGATAGTATCGGAGCTAGCGAATGTCGACGGAAAGAAGTTCCTGGTCGATTCATGGCAGCGACCAGAAGGTGGAGAAGGTATTTCCTGCGTTCTCCAAGACGGAAACGTCTTTGAAAAGGCGGGAGTAAATATATCTGTTGTCTACGGCCGTCTCCCTCGCGCGGGGATTCAGAAAATGCGAGTGAACCACAAGGCCCTAAATCCGGACGTTGACTCCCTGCAATTCTTCGCTGCAGGCTTAAGCGTGGTAATACATCCTAGAAACCCGATGGCCCCAACCGTCCACTTCAACTACCGGTACTTTGAGACCGCAGATGACAATGGAAATACGAATGCGTGGTGGTATGGTGGGGGCTGTGACTTAACCCCTAGTTATCTCTTCGATGAAGACGCAATACATTTCCATAACACGATTAAAGGGGCTTGTGACAAACACGATAAATCATACTACCCGCGCTTCAAAAAGTGGTGCGATGAATACTTCAACAATAAACACAGAGGAGAATCTCGCGGCATAGGCGGTATCTTCTTCGACGACCTCGACGAAACCGAGAAAGACCAAGAACAACTCTTCGCTTTCGTACAAGACTGTCTCTCCGCTTTCTTACCCTCATACCTCCCCATCATCAACCGAAGAAAAGACATGCCGTTTACAGAGAAGGAGAAACAGTGGCAGCAATTGAGGAGAGGGAGATATGTAGAGTTCAATCTTGTACATGATCGAGGGACGGCGTTCGGGTTAAATACACCCGGCGCAAGGGTTGAAAGTATTCTTATGAGTTTGCCGCTTACGGCGCGCTGGCAGTATATGCATGCGCCGGAGAAGGGGACGAGGGAAGAGAGGCTGTTGGAGGTGCTTAGGACACCGAAGGAGTGGGTGTAGATGGTGTTGGGATTGGATATGTATCATACCATTGTGTATCAACAATGAAGCCTTTTCTCAAGAACACAAGAACAGGAATAGCGAATAGGGTATATTAGTATTCCTCTACAAGATAGGGAAGGCTTTGAAGGAGCTATGACGATGGGAAGGATTAGGCTAGGGGTAGAATGTACTTCTGTACAAGAGCCTTTAGAGATAGTAAAATAGAATCTCTTTTCTAGAGGATAGAAGAATAGAAAGAGTAAAAGGAGAAGACTAGTTATACACTTAATGATAGCAACTGGATTTGAGAAGTGGTACAGAGACCAAATAAGCTCTAGATCACGACGGGAACTGGATTTATTAAGTGGCCCACAGACCCAACGTATACATTACCAAGAGGGGAACGTGGAATGAGTGCCAAAACTAATCAGCACTTTATCTATTACTCTAGCCTAACGTAACCATTCAGATCTAGCTAAATGCCTAATATAACTAAATTCTAATATACATAAGGATATAGGAGATGAACTGCTGACAATAGAGCCTACGAAGATTGCAATAAATAGACAAAGGCGAACGAATCAGCTATTGACAGCAAGTCTACAACAAAGGTAGGCAGTGTGTTTGTTCTTGAATAATCGGAGGCACTGTTTGGGACTACAATAGAATGAACAATAGCCATGCAGCGTTCTGAATACGGACATCCATTGACTCAACTAATTTTAGCGATCACCTTGGGTGAAAAATGGGGGTCCTAGGGGGATGCACGTGGCCTATCGTTTCATGGCCTAGTAGGACTTCAATAGCTCTACATACGGTAGTAACCTTCAAAAGGAGTCTTCTACCATGAGAGATCCACCCTTTCGATGCATTGGGCCGAACCGAGTTGAGTGTTGAAGGTAATATGTTCAGGGGCGCGGTCTTGAACTACTTCACCATTGTGATTGACTCCGTGACGAGAATCTAGAGACTATGCTAACTATGGCCAAAATACATTGAGATATAATGGTTCGAAGATGGTGATCATGTTTATAAAGCAATATTGACGTTGAGATGGTTGTGGTGAAGATAGTGAGAATCGAGCAAGGGATATTTGACATGCACGAGCCCCTTGGCTCCCGCAGAGCCGCACCTTGTTTGTCATCGCAGGTTCCTCGTCCCCTCAGAAACACCCCAATACCACGAAAGTCTTAATCATCCGATCAAGCTATGGCCGAATCCGAAGAGCACGGTGAAGCATATGAAGCAGAGCACGTCCACTCCGTTTACGAACAGATCGCTTCGCACTTCTCTTCAACGAGATACAAGGTGTGCGTCATCTCGACAGCATCCCCGCTTGTCTCAAGAATTTGAAATAGTGACACGCTTCTAGCCATGGCCAATCGTCGAGCGCTTCTTGAAAGACATCCCTGATGGATCTGTTGGAGTAGATATAGGTTGCGGCAATGGAAAATACCTCGCTGTGAATCAGAGGGTGTTCATCGTTGGGTCGGACAGGTATGTTACGCAGTATATTGACTACAATTTGGATGAGGAGTATTGAAAGCTAACGAGATGGCGCATTGACTAGATCATCGAATCTTGTAAAGATCGCAACCAGGCACCAACCACATGCCTCCGTCGTCGCCGACAATCTCAGTTTACCTCATCTGCGCGCCAGCTTTGACTTCGCCATATCAATAGCAGTAATTCATCATCTCTCCACTCCATCTCGACGGATAGAAGCAGTCAGAGCTATTTTAGAACTGCTCAGGCCATCGTCTACTCCAAACGAACAGACAGGAGGCAAAGCACTCATCTACGTCTGGGCTCTGGAGCAGAAAGAGAGTCGCAGAGGCTGGGATGAAGGACATGAACAAGATGTCATGGTGCCCTGGGTGATGAAAGGCAATCAACAAGCGAAGAAGCATAAGTCGCACGGGAGGGATGGCAACGATGCCCCCATATCTGCCTTGGAAGGGCAAAGTTCTGCGGACCGGGAGGCTCCTGCTGATGTGCAAGAGCCGAAGACATTCTTGCGATACTACCATTTGTATAGGAAGGGTGAGTTGGAACATGATATCAATGAAGCTGGTGGGGTTGTCCTCGAGTCGGGATATGAGAAGGATAATTGGTGGGCGATAGCGACATGTGTGCGAGTCAGTTGAAAGTGCTTCTTATAGACTCCAATACTGCCTGATCTATCAAGAAGTTTTGCCTATCCCGCCTCGCTCTCCTGCTCATTTCACACTGTTTATAAAGGCATACGTTGTCCTGACGTCGGTCCGCGCACAGCCGTTCATGTCCTATCGCAGAGTCCGATTGTGATCGTTTAATTACTCTCTTTCTAGTATGCAACGTGCGACTCAAAGCGTATTTTCTGGAGGTCACTTTCTTATTAAAGAGTGCATATTTGAGGTATAAAATTCATGATTCGTGGAGACATTTATTGGTATTAAGAATTACATACCGACTTGCTTGCGTAGTGAACATACACCTACTCTTCCATCAACACTACTGGCATAGCATAATTACTTTCGGTTAGAGCGAATAGCTGCATATAAAACCCAACAGCCCCAGCTACAAGAAGAACATAATACGCGACAGTCCAGGCCATTCCCTTCCCGTGATATACTTCCTCTCTGCCATTACTCTTTCCTGGACCCTCCCCATCAGCCCTTTTCCCTGCATTTGGGGATCCAGTAGGTTCACCCGCCTTACCTCCCACTCTGCCCCAGACCCTTGGCAGACCTATCCAATTGCAGAATATGTGGGCAAGAATGATAGAATAGATATTCCCAGTTCTTAGGAAGATAAAGGCGGTGAAGAAGCCGAAAATGGAGGTATATGCGAACTGTACGAGAGAGCGGAGGACGGCGGGGGGCATAGAAGTAAATGGGTGCGTGAGGCGGAATTCATAGTAATGGTGGACGTGGGCGATGCCGAAATAGAGGGGTGTTAAGAAGATGATCTTGGTGCCAGAGATGCGCGCGAGGATGTGCAGAGAAATGACGAGGGAGCGCCAGATTAATTCTTCGCTGATTGGGCCCTGGAGATGGTAAGCTTGATATGCTACTGAGGTAAGGGGTAGGGTGGTCGACATACAACAACGAAATTCCTATAGCCCATCCAACTGCTGAGTACTTCACGGACATGAGTGCCCCGTATCCAGTCCTTCCAACCGCCATCCACAATGCCAGCTTCGAACAGTGGACCCGCGAAGAGTATCGACACTAGGAGCATAGTCTTTGCACTGTCAATGGGAGAAACGGGCCACCAGCCTAACAGCTTCAGCGTCTCCTGAGGGGACGCTTCGCCCCATTGTGTGAGAACAAAGACGGCGATTACAGTACTGAGAACACACGATAGTGTAACTGCACGTATTCTGGCGCGTATAGAGGACGGAGCATCGCGAGACAACTGTGGAGAGGGTCGTGTTGCGGCAGAGAGGTAGAAGGGCACCACATAGATCAGTGTAAAGAATATCTGCAACCATATATGTTAGTCTTTTAGGCAATTTCCCATAATTCATGCTTAGTGATAGGTAGATCTGGTTAACGGCGGGGGCAAGGTGGGTTGGAGGCGTGAAACATAACGAGCGGGACGCACCGACAGAAGAACCGCAGATCTGGGAGTGATGGCCGGTGCTTTTTTGACTGACGACATGTTAGAGGAGAGATCGAATTCTGGCTACTGTTGTTGCGACTTTAGAGTGCAGCCATAGTGTGTTGAGGGGGCAAGTGTGCAGGCTTTGTTTCGGAGTGGGAACAATGGCAGCCAATGGACCAGCACATACCGGGCTGTTTCGTGTAGTAGTTCTTCAGGCGATGAAGCAAACCGGTAGGCGCCATGGTGTAGAGTCAGAGTGCGAAGCGTGCAGTTGTACAGCGACGGGAGAGCGCGTTATCTGCATATAAGAGATGACCAGGGCATGCCGGACGGCGAGAAGAGGCACTGGAACTCGGATCCTCAGCTCTTGCGATTGTTCTTGCGGAAGCGCCGCGAGAGGAGACACATGCAAACGCAGCAAACACTCACATTCACCGCCACGTGATCCGGTCGAAGATCGCGTCCCCAGCTCGAGTCAGAAAGCAGCCCCTGCATCCATTTGCACGAGACAGGCCCACAGCTGGCAGACCGCCCACCACTGTCAGCACTCCCAGGGCCCGTCAACGGTCCGTGGCTCCATCTCAGTGGTCCAGGACGCGTTACTAAAATTATATTTCATTTCCACGGCGCGAACCACACGCGTTGCTTCTCCGCCCACTTTCATTATCGATATTCGATAAGGGGCAGATCGAGGGGAAGCTTGTCACGGCATCGCACTTTGCGCAACCGGCTGGACCGACGGCGCAAGATAGAAATCCTCAGGGTAGGCCTCCGAGTCCTGGTGTTTTGGAAAGAACGACACCACCCCATCAATCCTCCTTGTCGAACACCTCTCACCACTCATCAGGGGTCTGTGCTGCGAAGGCTCACCGGCATTGGACCGCACCTGCATTCGCGTGCTGCAAAGCCTGCATCGTGCATCGGCTACAATTCTGGCAGCTTTTTCTACATGCCCTCTCCTGAACAGTCGCCCAACTCCTCACATTTTAATTTTTCAATATCCCCCATTTAATGCCTTCACAGGCCATTTGTCACTCATTTGATATGTTCGTATAGCGGTTTTGTCACTCTTTTACACTCATTGTTTCTGACTATTCATTTTTCCCGTTTTTCTGATATATCTGTCTTTATTAATGTGTCCGGCGCGCGACATCGAAACGATTCCACGCAACATAATCGCAGAAAGGGTTCCACGGTTTGAATATCACCAAATGTCTGCCAGCAGGCGCCAAAGCAACGCATCGCCTGGCTCGCAGTCTCCCAAACGCTCGCCGCAGTCCTCCGACAACTCTTCTCCGAGAAGGCGCCCATTGCACGAACGGTCAAACTCTCAAACCAACCAATTCACAGGCCCGACAATACGCATAGTTGAAGACCCGGGAACCGATATCTATTCAAAGACTCCATTCCCAAGCCATCCTGCGCATATATTGTCCCCTCGTAATCCGCCGGGGTATGTGTTCGAGGACCAGGGTGCTCGCGTTTCAGACCAGAGCCCCGTCACCAATGCCATCCCGAAGCTCCACCCCATCGAGGCATTAGTCCCAAAACCCCTACAACCGAGGAGAGCAAATCGGCATTCGACATCGACTAGTACATCAGATGCAGACACTATCGTGGCCAGCTCGTCATTTTCGCCCTCATCCAGTCGATTCTCCCAAGGCACAACACCCCCGTCATCTCCCCCACCCGATAGCAATGAGAAGATAGGAGGCTTAGAAATACTTGAGGAGGACTATCCCGAAGAAAGACGGCAAACCATCCGGACTGTCATTCCTTCATCTTCGTCCGGTGATACCCACCCTCTCGAGGGTCACGCATTGACTCCAAGAGCATCTGCTTCAAGTCTCGCGTCGTCAGCAAGCTCAGACACCCTTACCCTGCGAGAGCACGAGGACAGAAGAGGCTCTTCCTCATCTAACATACCTTTACCACCACCAAAAAGTCACAAGCGCTCTCAATCGTCTAATTCCACCCAGAAGAAGCAGGCTTCCTCTACTAATAAAGCACCACGTCTACCAGTACTGAAGGCATCCTCGGAGTCGCTTGCCTTTTCTGACATATCCAATACAACTAGCGAAAGGCCTCGATCGTCGTCACAGCCATCACCGACTATTCATGCCGCTCGTCAAATCACATTCGCAAGTGGAGTTCAAGTTCAATACCCCGTCGTACGGGCCCCGTCGGCAAGTGGCGAATGGGCCGATTCACGAGTCTTACCCAAGAATCCCTCCCGAATGAACAACCGCGCCTCGCAGGTGCATCAATGGAGCTCGCAGCTGTCCACAATTCCGTCAGAGTCGGATCGTGGGTCGCGGTCGATAGAGCGTCAGTCACGCTCGATTGAGCGAGGGTCTCAGGCATATGAGGATACTACTGGGGGCCGGAATAATGTTCCGCGAAGGCGGCGGACCATTGGCAGCATCACATCGTTGGACGGGATCAACTTTCAATCTGATCCCACGGATTCTTCAGTGTCTGTTCCACTACCTCTCTTCTCGCCAGTTATTCGACCCCCAGATGGCAGAGACTCGGATGAGCATCATGATACTGTTTCTCCATTACAGTCACCTCCGCTAAGAACAAAGAGATCTGGATTCTTGAGGAGACATGATAGCGACTCGCGATCAAGCTCGTCTCGGCCAGGCTCTTCTCAGTCCGATCTAACTAATTTCATTGCCAACACCCTTCCAGCATGGGCTAAGTATGATTTCCCCGGCTCTAGAAAACTTTCTGCGAAATGGGAGCTGACAATCAATTCGTGAAGGGTATACTACCGGCGCGGTGAACGATCATCACTCGGCGCTCCCGATTCCTTGACGGACGCATCAGAGAGCATACGAGTACCAACAGCGCAGAGTGGTCGTACGAATACTCCATCCGAAACGAATTTCCCGTTGAGTATTTATCGACCTCGAAATCGACCTCATCAGAACAACGTAGATTCAATGGTAATATCGGATGCGCCCATAGAACAGGAAATCTACGTAATTGGACCACCTAGACGTCCTGGATCTGCCCCATTCACTCCACGGTTACGACAGGATAGAAGAAGCCAAGCACGTCTGAGCGCTTGGAAAGCTCCATCTTTCGATGATTCTCTGGGTAGTCTGTTTTTCAGTCGTCAGAATCGGCAAATCTTGCTCTTTTGTTTGGGTTTCATTTTTCCTTTCGGTAAGCAAAACGAGGCCCCCATGCGCATGAACCCAAAACTTCGGGTATAAAACTGACACAATAAGCATGGATAATTGCCTCATTCCTTCCCCTGCCTCCGGATCCCGAGCTATCTAAAGAAGCAACCCCTAGCCAAGCTGATCTTGAGCGTCAGTTCGTGCGGACTATAGGCCCGGTGGACGACAGGTCGTACCAGAAGGCCATGTGGTGGCGGAATCTTAATAGAATAATGTCTGGTATTGGGTTACTCCTAGTTGGAGTAATTGTAAGTCATTCGCTTCGTCTTGATGATCACCCTCAAGCTGACTCTTCTATTAGATCGCGTTGGCCGTTCTGGCGTCGCGTATGAAGTAGATGCTACGAGCACTCTTCGGAAGCCTTCCTCCGATTGACTTCTACATACCACTTTTCCTATATCATCACCCTAATCTCAAAGTCTATCTAAGGGCACCACTCCTTAATGCCCCTATCCTTTTACTTTCACGAAATTCTGAATTTTACGAACGCCATCTACGCATGCACTGCACGCCATTTACGTCTCCTAATTATGTCTTTCCTTCTCCTGTGTGTCACGATTGGATGCTCTTATGACGATTCATTGATCGTCACGAGTCTCTTGGACATATCAAAGTCAGTGTGTAAAACACCCATTATTAAAGGCGATGCCGCGTGCTATCTTTTTCTTTGGGCGATACCTTTTTGAAGCGTACTGCATAGCGGGCGTTCTTAGATCACACGTCTTCATTTCAAACGATTAGAAGCCTCACAAAACGAATTACCGAATTTGTAATGTTCAATCCCCCTTACGACTTCTCTACATATTTGGAGACACGTTACGAGCAGAACGCGCTTCTCTCATTGTATGTACTGTTACAGATTTTAATAGTCAGAGTGTCCTCGGATAGGAGGGCGCCAAATAAAACTATTCATTTCTCAAGGCTTGGTGGAGACCGCGCAAGCACTTCTGAGTGTGTTACTTGTGTGATGATGCACGGGCGTCAAAGGTTTTGCAATGCTTTTGTGGTGGTGGTACTATGGGGGTTCATGCTGGCCAGACCCTGCATAGGAATCCGCTCCGTGCTGAGACCAAGGGAACCCAAGGAGAGATGGAACTTGGGATTCCGAGGGTGCAATTTGGGAAGCTTAAGCATATCCTGTAGATCTTATGTCAAGGGCATAGATGTTTCGCATTGTGAAATGGTGGAAATTTGGAGCCGTGAGGTCCGTGAGGGCTCGGGACTGAAGGTTTACGCCTGATGCCTCAGTCATACTATCGTTCATTCATTCATTGGTTGTGCGACATCTAAGCCACAGCTCCTATGACTCGACCTTCGAACAGTCATTCACCAAGCACTCAATGATTGCTTCGCCTCTTTCTTAGGGTAGTACGAGAAGTATGAGTCGAAATGATGAGTCTTGGCACTCAAAACTTCCGCTAGTCCCAATCGAATCCTGACGTCGCCTCTACAAAAAGCTCAGGCACGAACTCTCTTTTTGCCCAGACATTCCTGCTCACTCGCCTTAAGCCACCAAACTCTTCTTCCTTTCCAACTACCTTTTCTTTCGAAAGCCAATTCTATAGACACATCTCAAAAGCAAAATCCAATCATGGCGGTCCGCGCAACTTTCGAGAATTCGAACGAGTAAGATTCTGCCCCGCCATCCCCACCTTCGCGTGTAGAAAATATCAATGTCTAACACTGCTCAGAGTTGGTGTTTTCTCTACTCTTACAAATTCATATGCGCTTGTCGCCATTGGCGCTTCGGAGAACTTCTATAGGTACGGAACCCTGGTTTAAGGCTGCACTCGGCAGCCAAGGGAAAACCTAAGAGCAAGAAGGGCTGACGGTATTTTGTGAACGATAGTGTATTCGAGGCAGAACTGCAGGATGTAATACCTATTTGCCATGCGACCATTGCGGGGACGAGGATAGTGGGGAGGTTGACTGCTGGGTAAGGCACAACATCTACTCTACAAGAGCCAAACTAAACACGTCGACCAAAAACTAACCATACAACACCAGCAACCGCAAAGGCCTCCTCGTCCCAACCTCCACAACCGACCAAGAGCTCCAACATCTCCGCAACTCCATACCCGACGAAGTCAAGATCCAACGAATAGAAGAGCGACTATCAGCACTGGGGAATGTAATATGTTGCAACGACCACGTCGCACTAGTCCATCCCGACATCGAGCGCGAGACAGAGGAGATAATAGCAGACGTATTAGGCGTCGAGGTGTTCCGACAAACCATCGCCGATAACGTTCTGACAGGGTCCTATATGGCGCTGAGTAATCAGGGTGGTATAGTGCATCCTAAAACATCGATTCAGGATCAAGATGAACTGTCGAGTTTGCTTCAGGTTCCTTTAGTCGCTGGTAGCGTGAATCGAGGTAGCTCGGTCGTTGGTGCCGGGATGGTTGTGAATGACTGGATGGCGGTAACGGGTATGGATACAACGGCGACAGAACTCTCCGTTGTGGAGTCAGTGTTCAGACTTGGCGAGGGCATGGGCCCGAGTGCTATCAATACAACAAATAAGGACACGATGGTGGAATCATTCTACTAGGCGCGGTTATGCAAGGTCAAGGAGCTTCTTTGATGCATGTTAGCTGGTCTGGATAGTGGACTGGAATGCTCGGCGCATGGCGTCTGGAGAAAAGGAGCGGGAAAACTTGATATCCATGGCTCCGTTTATGTAGTAATGATCAGTCAGTGTCAACAATCATTTCGAGACTCAAGTCAATTCCGCGAAAGGGTATAAGCATTCTGAGGACTCAGGAGGCTTCTGGGTGATTGAACGAGCATCACAATCTCAGCCTCCAAATATCTTTTGAGATCCATGTCTTCCATTATACGGATGCACACTCCAAACGAGAACTTATCTAATCGATGTGACGAACGATACATGAGACTTCTTGCGTAGCATTATCATGAAGCAGCTGCTAAACTTCGGTATCTTTTGCTGGTCGTGGATAGGATAGCCTCTTCTCTAGATACCACAACCAAGCCAGCCAAATGAGGAACACAACTAGAGTCAAAGGCAGAGTTACAGCAACGTACAGCCACCAGGATCCGCTGACAGAGAAGCCACTTTGGGAAGTAAATCCGGCGCTGAAAAACGGCATGCTGAAGAAGGTCTTCACAGTGAAGTTAGAATGTGGCTTACTATACTTAAACATGGTTCATGAAGCTCTAATGATGGTAGGACGAAGGGCTGGGGAGAAAAGGGAACAAGTCTCACCGCGGTGAACGTGCCGGGAAGAAACAACATTGTTAAGGCTGCGATAGTTCGCATAGCCATGCCGTCTCTTTTTGTTTCTTCCGTAAGGAGTAATTGAGCTCGGCTGGCCCACTGGTTTTGGCGGCTTTCGACCTGTATAAGTTCTATTGTCAGTGGGTCGCGTTCCTAAGATTGGGAAATGCTCACAATTTGTAGCTGTATCTTCACACGAGCATTCACCGTTCCGATTTGCTCAAGCATATGTTCCAATTTGCTAGCTGTGATGCGCAGAGAATTGGCTACTCTTCGAACACCGACATCCATATCATCAGCATCATCCGGAGATAACGCCATTGACTCCAATCTGGCCTTTGCCAGAATCTTGTGCTGTTGTTGTAAGAATCCAGCAAGTTTGATTTGAAATTCGACGCATCTCTGGAGGTTGACGAGCCTCTGTTGAATATTGTGAAGGTTGTCGAAGATCGGTGGGTATGCGTCAATTGTGACTTGACTAGCAACAGGAGCTCGAAGCAGTGTTGCTCCCGTTGACCACTCTTCTTTGCAAGTCCTCATGTCCAACTCATCTCTTCCTTTCTCAAGGGTACTGCAGCATTCTGCAACGAAGGCACTGAGCAGTGCAAAGGGATCGATCTCATATTGAGACTTCGGATTCTCCCATGATGTTAATACGTTCACCAAACGCGCCTCCATATTTGGACAAAAGAACAGCGCCATTGTGGTTTTTTTGCTGTAACTGTCGTGCTTGAAAAAAAATGCGCCATTTAGGTAAAAGGCATATGGAAGCTTGACCCAAAGCCCCTGGCAACATAGCGATTTTTTTCCCGGATCGGTCATATCCAATGAGACATATGCTCCATTGTTATCGATCAGAATATCTACAAATTCTGGTGGTATCTGTGCCTTGTCAAGAACAGAAGATACTATAGGAGAGGAAACATCGACGCAAGAAGTGTCGTCATGGAGGTCGTGGGTGATATAGAGCTCGACACCACAGTGTTCATTGGAAACCTCGCCTGTTTGGGATTGATTTGTTTGGGATGGGTCAGATTTGTTGCCGGGACGTGGTTGAACGTATAATTCGAAGCCTTGAAGGCTGATGTGTAAGGTTTCCGGTGATTGGATGGGTTCAACAGGATGATCTCGTCTTCCAAACGTATAATCAGGGGATGGTATGCTCGAGCATGAGCTGCTTGAGCTTCGAGTCTCGGCTGCCATACTCAGATCGTCGGAAATTGTGCTAGTATACAACCCAATTGCTATGTATACACAGGCTTTCTGTCGAGAGAATTATGGTAGGCTTTTGCATACATATATCAGCCTGTACCGAGACAGTTACAAGGAAAGCAAGCGTGACAAGATAAAGTGGCGTTCTTGTGGGGCGAGGTGCATACAGATCGAATGCAAGGCTGCACATCAGCCTGGTGTCATTGTGGGCTTCAGCAACCTAGGCTATCGGCGCTTATCTTCATCAGTAAGCTCTTCGAGGCTCTGAGTATATGAGTATGGTATGCCTCGACGTTACATCCATTGATAATGGTCTATAGTTAAGCTAGCAAGGTATTCTAGAATGTCCAGAATGAGAGGCTGAAGAGAAAGACGCATCGCATTTTGACGTACAGAGCTTCATTACAAGGGCTTGCGAGAAATTCGTGTCGAAGTGACAAGCAAGTATTATCATTTCAATGGAAGGTTTGGATCGGGGCGGTGATGTGGATTAGCATGTGAAACTCGAAGTTGGTAAGGCTGAAGGCGGTGAGGCGAGCCGGCAGATCCATCTATGACTGATTCCCTCAACCCCAACCCTTCATCAACTTTCATCCCACATCCACCACACAGCGACGCAAGTCATAAGCATCAAACACACATCGAACACCAAATACCAAAGAAAGTCGATACTGTGTGCAGTACTAGACCCCTGTTCTCGACTCCCGCGCTCATACATCGTGGACTGAAGCCTATTCTACAGCCTGAACACTTACCCTTCACTACTCCCACGACCTCTCCAGCGTGCTAGAACAATGGCATCTTCCGCAAGCTCCCAAGCGCTCACAAAGCGCTCTGCCGATACCGCTCTTATGCCTCCACCACCCGCGCCCAAGCGGATAAAGCGTCCCTCCATCGTGTTAGACGAAGACACCTACACGGACGCCCTCTCTCACATCATCGCACGAGACTTCTTTCCGGGCCTCCTGGAAACCCAAAGCCAGCAGGAGTATCTCGATGCGCTAGATTCACAGGACAACACCTGGATTGCGGAAGCAGGGCGCAAACTGACACAGATCATGACCCCCGGACCTGATGGGCGGAGGATTAGGGGACGAAGAGGAACCAGTATGACACCACTACTCAGAGGAGGCAGCGAGACACCGAGAGCCTGGGGCGGCGAAACACCTATGGCATCCGTTGCAGGTTCCGAGATGGGAGATAGAGAAGCGGAAAAGAAGGAGGAAGTGGACCTGAATCTGTCATTATCAGCTTTCCAGGCGAAATACACATCCGAGGACCAAGAAAGCTTCAACCAGCTTCTCGACAAGGCGAACGCGAAAAGATTCGAGAAATACAAGTGGTTGCACGATGGGAACAAGTTGGCCAGCAAACAGCAGTTAGCCCAAAGGAAGCTTCTCGAAGCCAAGGCCTCTTCGAACAACACTTCCGACCCCTCAGCAGCTACATCTCAAGAAGTCGCATTACGTCCATCAGCAGATCTCGATGCCCGTCCCGCTCAAGTAAATTCTGCACACCAACCCGCGCGCAACGCACTTATGTTCGCCCCAGACTCAATAGAAGACTACGCGCAAACCAGCTTCCAGAAGTCCGAAGCCGTCTCTAACGCTCCTCCGCGTGCCGTCCTCCATCACAACACACGTCTCCCGACCGCGGACGCGAATACCATCGAACTTTCCGTTCCTCCTTCTCCTACTTTATCCGCCGTGCGCGACGCCATTGCAGGACGCCCTCGACCTACACAGTCAGAAGTGGGCTATACAGGAAGCGAAACACCACAAGTAAACGGATACAAATTCGTCGATGCAGAAGTCCCCGAGCCAGCACCCGAACCACCTGCGCCAAAGAATCTCCTCGAACACTTCAGCACGGCGGACACGGGACATAACCCCTTCCGCATCTCCGAAACCGGGCGCAGGGAGAAGCTGCATCTGAAAATGGTCGATCGTCTTGGTGGGAAGAAATTTACTTCGGGAAGTGGGGCGGGCTCTGGACTGGGTATTTTCGGAAACGAGACTCCGAGATTCATGTCTGCGCCCAGGAAGGATACGGAGAGGAGGGGAAAGGGCAACTTGACGCCTGCGGCACAGAGGTTGTTTGATAGGGTTGGTACGCCGAGGGATGTTGGTGGTGCGTTCGGGGCTGGGAAGGTGAAGGAAGGGAGTGGGCTGAGTAGGCAATGGACACCTACGCCTAGAGTCAGGAGGAAAGTCTAGGGATTTGGGGTTGTTCATGCATGGTATCTAAGGAAGTGCTCCTGGGTATATGCTTTGATTGGAAAAAGATCAGCCTTGCTATGAATGAATGGAATCTTTTGAATACCGCTACCGTGCACTTCTTCAATTGACTGGCCTTCCTTTCCTTTCTCCACGTTCTAATACGAACAAAGGAGGGAGTCCGACACAGTAGTATGCTAACACAAAGCACGCGTAGAATTTCAATTATCACACAGTGACAAGTCACATTGGCCCTTTTCAAAATCGAATCAATCGAAGTTCATAAAACTACTCACACCATCTCATACTCTACACATCAGCCAGTCATGCAAATGCAAGAAAGGAAAAAAACAAAGATAAAGCAGAAAAGTCAAGCCGCCCCGTCCGTTGCCTTTGGTATCTTGGTATCGAACAAAAACCGCCCGGGGAATTTTTGGAAAATCCCCAACCAACCAACAAGCCAGGCTATGCTATGCATCCCGAGTAGTCCGCCATCATATGCAAAAAGACAAGAACAAGCAAAAAACAAGCAGTTGGGAAGGGAACAGGCCGAAGCCGGGGTATTGCTAAAAACACCTCCGAAGTTTGGTGCAACAAATATGTGAAAGGCCGTATGGGATACTATTACATCAGTCGAATGAAGACTGTGAGCATTAAGGAAAACAAGAACAAAGGCATGTTTCGGACCTATAGCCCAAAAGGCCCAGCAGTAAGAGTTTGGGGAAATGAAAAACAGTTGCAGATCGCATCATCAAAATCGACACCTTTGAGAAGTGTTCGGATCGGGTATCCATATTCAGGGAAGTTTCAATCTATCTCGGGCTCGTCGTGCATGATTCGCCAACATCGAATAATCACCTAGTGGATTAGCCGCCACGGCGACGAGGTTGAGTAGGTCCAGTGTAGTTTCTAAACTCGGTTCCTTGCTGCATGAATCCACGATACTTCCTACGGCTTGGCTGCTGCTCGGGCGGAGGAGGCTGTTGTGGGCCAGGAGCTGTCGTGTGTTCAAAATGATGCTTTGGCGGCGGTTGCTGCGAGAAAGCGGGCGGGTGGGTTGGTTGGCCGAACGGGGAATGAGCGGGCGGCTGAGAGTGAGGGGCCATGCTGGCAGGAAGAATGGGCTGACCGCCGTATTGTTGAATTTTAAGTGGTGGATATTGAGGTGGAGCTTGTTGTTGCTGATGAGAAAAGGGTGGCGGAGGTGGGGGATGGTAGCCTTGAGGCGGCGGTTGGTAAGTCTGATACGATGGAGGTCCGCTGTACGGTGGTTGTGAAAACTGTGGATGAGGTGCTTGAGGCGGATATGGGCTCTGATGAGATGGCGGGCCAGGAGGTCCTGGTGGATGAGAAGCTGGAGGATAATTTGCCGGAGATGCGCGACGGGGCTGTTTTGGTGGTGGCGGCTCATAGTGAGCAAATCGATAGCTGTAAGGCGGCGGCGGCGCTTGGTGAGTCTGTACGAAAGGAGGGAGATGTGGGCCACTCTGAGGAGGTGGTCTGGCCTGGCCGTTGAAATCAGGAGCATATCCTTGAGGTGGTGGGCCGTATGGAGATATGGGTGGTGGAGGCTGGTGGGGACCACTAGGGCGCCTGCTATCGTCCCAGTGCTGTCGATGGCCACGATCCAAGGAACCAGGTCGAGGAGGTGGAACATGCTGAACATGTTGGCTATGTGGTGATTGCGTAAACGTGAGAGGGCCACTGGAGGGTGAGGTGGCAATGTGGCCGACAGATGGCCTCCTTGACTCACTTCCACTACCGCTTCTCTCATGGGAACCGAATGGTCGTGTAGATGGAGGACCCATCTGTGGCCGATCAAAACTTTCACGTCGAGTGAATGGAGCCTCTGGCTTACTCTCATTCGGGGTTCTCCCGGGCGTTTGGTCAAGATTTGGACCTTTCGAGTTGGTAGAATAAATCATATTCCTAATGCGGGCAATAGGATTCTTTTCAGGTGGGGTAAGTGATTTCGAACTCCGTCGAGCGCTCAAGTTCGCATTCGACCAAAAAGAATTTCTTGGTTGTGGTGGTGATCTCCCTGGCGGGCGAACCGTCTCAGTAGATGCCATTACGGAATTAGAATCAGGAAGCTGTCGCTGTGTCTGCCAATGAGGCTGGTCTAGAGGAAATGATCCCTGGAACGCTCCTTGGAGGGGTGGTTGTCGTGCCGGCTCAGCAGTTTCATGATGGGGTTGAATGCCAGCAGTCCTTGCATCATGTGTAGAGTTCGTGAGCCTTGATTCTCTCATTCGAGGTAGAGGTTCATCATGTTCGTCATTCAAAAGATCAGTGATCTTGTTAGAGTAAGTCCTGGCTCTGTTGGGAGACTGAACTCCATTTGCCTCTGCTGGCATGGTAAACTGAGGACGATTCTCAGAAGATTCGAACGTCTTGGTAGGGCTGCTCTTAGAAGTCTCTAACGACATAGCTGTCGATGCAGCAGATGGAGGGCCATATGGTGACGTATGCTGGAGAAGTTGGGCCTTCTTAGGAGGCGTAGATATCTCTGCTGTTGGCACGTTCTGCTTTCCGTGCTCATTTGCTGAAGTTGCTGCAGGTCTTTCTGCAGAGAGTGCCGCAAGCATAGAAAGAGCTGTTGCCTCGTCGTTAGGGATGACTTTCGCCTTCTCTTGCTGCGCGGCGGTTTGCTCGACCCGGGCAGCCGCTACAGCCAGAGTACCAATGTTGAACGATGCGGTCGCAAGCTCTCGGTCGGGACCAGAGAAGCTGGCAAATTCGGCGTCGATGGTGTCGTCGAAATCGTCTGCCTTGTTTCCTTCAATGAACTTCTTTTGAGCCTTACTCAGAGATCGTCGATTTTCATCTTCCTTCCAAGCCTCTTCGGCCGCAAGGTATGCTCTGCTGCGAGAATCATACTTGCGCGGTAAACGATCATCCGCATCGCCAGAGCCTTGTGGTACTCGTCGAGGGGGTTCAACAATGCAATCCTGGCCACGGATTAGACTACGTTGAATAAGTTGAAGCTTGATAATTACCTCATCGTCTGTAGCCGGACCATCCCGAGCTTTCATCTCTCTCTCCAGCTGGAGAGCACGATGCATTAATTTGTGCATGAAATCATCCTGACTGTCACGTACGTAGCACTGTTCTTCGGTCAATGGTGCTTCTAGCAGGCAATTCAGAACACTTACTGCGAACCCCTCGATGAGGACGTGTGTTTCAGCCTCACGGATTTTTTCGGCCTCCTCAACTCTGAGCCTTCGGCCAGCATGGAGTAAGTTCACTCTCTCTTGCAAACGATTTTGCAGCTGAGCCGCAACTTCTTCATATTCCTCGCACCGCTTGTGATGGTCTGGATCGGTCTCTAATGAAGTGATGCCTCTTTCGGCCAATTCACTTAGGACGGGTTTGAGAGCTTTGGCGAGACTGCGATAACCAGTCTTGAGCGACAGTTGTCGACGAAGATCTGCTTCGACGTTGACGTTTGCATGCGGTTGGCGCCGTCTACCAGGAAGTCGCTTTAGTATTTTCGCCGTAGGTTCGCCGGTTGCTGTCGGTAGAGCATTTTGGAAATCTTGGGGAAGTCCATTCTCTGGATTTTGGTCAGGTGATCCTGGTGGTGTCGAAGCGTCAGTCAACTCTGGTGGTGGTTCTGCGCTGTCGGGTGGCGGTGCTGTTGCTTTGCGCTTTTTGCGTCTGGAAACGGATGGCTGCTGCTCTGAGAGATCGCTGTCGCATTTCTTTAGAACACCATCTTCAATGGTATTGACCGCGTCATTGGCCTGCACGGAGGCGCTAGAGTCGCGAGAAGGTCGCTGGCGAATATTCGAGTTTCTCGAAGACGTTGAACTAGCTTGCGATTCGGGAATTTGGCCTTCAGGTGTTTGCCCCGAAGGTTCGAACATTACCTGGTCCG
Source organism: Hysterium pulicare CBS 123377 (assembly GCA_000467715.1). Classification (NCBI taxonomy): domain Eukaryota; kingdom Fungi; phylum Ascomycota; class Dothideomycetes; order Hysteriales; family Hysteriaceae; genus Hysterium; species Hysterium pulicare. The sequence goes on from AJFK01000033.1 coordinate 151,877, forward strand.
GCGAGCCAGTGTCTGTTGACAGTCGGGAGCGCTTGGCAGGGCGATCGAATTCTGTCTCGGACAGCGCATCTTCTTGCGCTGATTCGGCGAGAGAATTGCGTCGGCTGTTTGCACTCGCAATGGAGCCTGCAGCAGAGCCCGCAATGGATTTTGGTGGATTTGAAACTGCTTTTATAGCAGCGCGTGTAGTCATATGCAGTGGTTCAGAAGGGTGTAGACGACCTGAAGAAGGTCTCGCAGCTGTAAGACTAAGATTAACTCGCTTAGTCGCTCGGGTCCTTGTCCCCGGTGTGGCTGCGAGTAAAGAATGGTTAGCAGATTTTCCCAATCCAAGTGGTATTCAGCAGATATTGAAAATCCTTACTTTGACTGCCAGAAGAGCTGGCAGTTGCTCTGGGTTTGGCCGCCTGCTTTTTTCGCACCATCTCGAAAGCCGGTGTGAACTAAAGGAGCATTTGATTAGCATGCTCGTGACCACTCTTATTCCTTTTTAAAATAGCAAAGCCATTGCAATTGCTTGGGAAGGAACAGTATAGAGCTCACTTACAGTCAACTTGCAGTACCAGTCAGTATGACCACAAAGCGGCGGGGCCTTGGAGACCCAATGTTGGGTGTATCTGTTCTTCAGCGTCAGCAACCAGATCCGGAACTAAACTGGGTGTACTGCACAAAGGAACTATTGAACAGAAGCTCGCTCGCTCAGAGTCCGTAGAATAATATCCGAGTGAGAGGCATATATTTGGAGACGGGGTGATTTACCAGTTGCGCTTCACCTTGACTTCAGTGGCGCCCGAGAGTTCCGTGTCGGCTTGACCGTGGGATCGTGAAATCAAGAGAAGGAAAAGTAGAAGATGTTGAGTGGCGGTCACTTGAAAGGAAGAACAATGAGAAGGAAATGGAATAGAGAGAATTGTCGAGGTTGCAAAAGTCGGGTGAGGTGAAGAGGAATACCTACCTTAGCAATTAGGAAGGTAGAGTTGGCTGATTCGAGGCTTGACATTTGGCCACTAATCCCGATTTGGCAACGCTTGGGCCTGGAGAGAAGAGAATAGTGCCCCCCGTTTCAAATGCTCTTCCATCTCGCAATGGAACACAACAGGTGTGATAGTCCTTGCGTTGCTGGCTTCACTTTTCCTGCCTCTATGATAATAAGAGGCTACACCTAGCTATCAAGGTCTGCAGCGGCGAAAGATGATGCGTGACGCAAAACCAAACCAGCTAAGCTGAAGGAGGGAAACAGGCATACTAACATCGACAGAAGTTCCGGAAAGTAGAAACCACATCTTCATCCAAGCCAAAGCATACTTAGTATTAGCAAGTGAACTCCCCTGCGTACAATGGATCTAAGATAAACTTGACTCATCATTGATCTACCTACATTGCTTTCGCATCGTCTCTCGATACATTGGCGACACTTCTCAGCACAAGCATCCAAACACGAGCACGCACAGCAAGATCGGAAACTTGAGATGTAGTACCACAATCGTATTGATATTCCGGGCGTATTAGCCACAGAGGGTTTTTTGAAAAAATTAACTCTACTAAGACTAGTCGGTGTAGTTGTTCATCGCCAATATCGTACATACACACGCCAGTCGTAAACGCTCACAAAATGGCTTCTTAGGAAGCTCATAATAACACAAATGAAAATATCTCAAGTGATTGAGAGGGATATCGAGCATCTACTCGTTTAAAGGATCGTTATCTCGTTAAGGCATAGCCTAACAATGAGACCCCACATCCTACAGTCATGCTCCACTCGCTGTTTGATGGCAAGCGCCATACAGCATGTGGTTTGAAGGTCCAGGTCACTGGCCTGCCTCATTTTGGAGGTTGATTTTATTTCTTGCGTGGCCCCCACTAGAGCTACTCCTCGGTGACGACTTTAAAACGAAGTCGGGAATTGGAGGCGTCATTTCCCTACTTGGCGGTGACGGGCTTCGTGACGATGATCCGTGAGAACTTCGAGGGGGGCCTTGGAAGCTTCGGGAATGTACGAGCGGACTCGGGCTCGCTGCACGGCTATTTGACCTCATGCGGCTGTAAGGTCGAGGCGGACAGGTGATGATTTGACCACTCAGCGGTGACGCCATGATCATTGTTCCGGGGGTTGCCGCTGGAGGTGGGGTGGGACTTTCAGTCCTAAACAATGGGTGAATGTGAGCCTCACTGACTGCGGGACTTGGCGGTCGTGACGAGTCTGGGTAGATTTTAGGAGGAAGAGAAAGAACAGGCGACTCGCGCCCAGAAGAAGGTATTGGAAATGGGCCATCCAGAGCACATGCAGGAGACGGTGGCCGACTCCCTGGAATCGTCTCTAAGATTGTACCTCGAGAAGGCGCTGATTGCATAACCGCATCTCGGGCTTGAGGATCAATCTGACTAGTATCCCACATGTCGAACGCGTCAGGCGGAGAAGCCATGTCGATCGATTGATTATCAGAATGAATACTTCTAGAATCTCTAGTAAGAGAAGGCCGGCCAATCAATTTCGTGCGAGAAGTCATCGGACGAACAACTTGCTGTAAGGACTCTTTCCAAGACTTGAGAGATTTAGAGGAGGACGTCGAGAATGTCGGAGATGGTAAGTTTCCTAGGGATGTCTTCTGGGTGTATGCTGGCGCTAAGACTTGCAAAGCTGTTGGTGGGGTAGATTCTCGGATTTCTGACATCACAGAGTCTCGAGGTATCGCGGCCGGTATAGGTTCTTGAAATCGTTCTGGTCGAGGGCTTGAGAGAAGGAGAGCATAGAGTACAGCTTGGCTCGCGCAAGCCGCAGCCCATATCGCGAATTGCACAGGGAGGTGACCGGCCCAATTGGTAGTTGCCGCACGGGAGGTGGCTCGAGAGACATCATTGAAATGTATCTCGATGAAGACGAGTGAAACCAGTGACACGACTATAGCGGCCACTGAAGCAAACATGCTAGGCAAAGAGAGTATCCATCTCTTTTGCTGCCCTTCACTTCGAATACCGTCTCTTCTCCAAACATACTGAATCAAGAACCAGCCCAGACAACAAAGAGAAACAACATCCAGTGCAGCCCCGGCAATCGCTAAACTGTGAAATGAGACCCGTGCAACGGTCAACGATGCTGCATCCAGAATGACGAGTACTGTGAGGGCAGCGGTGCTAGCCCAAGTGATGATGCCGAGAGTCGACAGGAAGACTCGACGAGGCCAAACCATGCTGTTACTTGCAATAGCGATGGCCTCGATTCTAAGAAAAAGAAAGGTCGATAACGGGGTTGGAAAATGGAGCTGAATGTGGCACAGATATGGACAAGGTACCATAAATGTCTCGCCTTTGTCAGATTGAATTGCAGAGTTGGAGCACAGGTGCGTAAATGGCACGTCCCGGAAACCAATGCTAAGAAACGAACGAATGATGTTGGACCTCAATCCATGAAACGAGTGTAACAAGGTCCCCAACACAACTGCTTACTGCCTTAATAGGGGGATACCAGCCATGGCAGAGAAATTTTTCGTTTGAGTGGATGACAGCGAAGTAGGCGTGAAGCGCGTAAAAAAGCTTGGGAAAGATGAAAGTATCAAACCCCGCGCTGCGGGTCGCTGATCATGTAGCCTAAGGCGAACACGAGACTTGACGCGTGAGAGGAACGAAATGAATTGTTGTGGATATATGTGAGGTCTTAATGCCTAACACGGCCAAGAAGGACGAGGGTTCCCGAAGAGGCGGTGCTCAGGTTTCCAGGTCGTAAGTGTGGCTTGTGCGGTAGGTGAATACCAATCCCGGTTATTGGTTTTGTGCTGAAGAAGACGTGCCAGCGAGTGAGCAGAAGAGAAGGTGATGGAGGAGAGATGGTTTGGATAAAATGGAACTGAGGACACACGAATGGCAGAGACAGTGTGGGGACCACGAGATAATAAATTTAGAAGAGAGACACTGAAAGGCTGGATTTAGTGATTGTTTTGTCGGCTTGGACCTGCAGCACGCGTTGGACGTGGTGGAGCTGGACCAGGATATTGATCCGAGCGCGACATGCGTCCAGGATGTCAAGAGAACGGGAAAGGCTGGCCACAGCGAAAACCCATGACTTGCACGACTCGAGCATGGCAAGTTACCACCTTGTACAGTAGCTGGCTCGAGGGCACAAAGAGAAACATTGGTGAAAACATTGGTGAAAGCATTGGCGCGGACATGGAGTCAATTGGCCACAGACTGATGAGGTCCTGCTCCGAGCGCTGTGATACTTCCCCAGCTTCTGGGCAGACTATCGACTGAGGGTAAGAAATGCCCGACAGCTATATGACGTGAGCCAATCTCGATGGACGGACAAACGAACGAGCTCCGGAGGCGTCATTCTGATCTGGGGGCAGCCCTGCGGACGGCCAAGCGTGGTGGGCCTCCTTCATTTCCCTGTCCCAGCACGCGTTGTTTTCAAACAAACCTTTAAAGTTTAGACGACAGCCGTTGGTGACAGCCGGCATCAACAGCTGCTCGTCTACCATGGGCGAGATGCGGGTGATAGATCAGGATGTCCCGGTTTATTGGCTGTTGTAGCCAGATGGCACGACATCTATCGCAACCAACGGAGGCATAGGCGACTGTGGCACAAGCTGCGGCCATTTGTCAGAGGCGTCGGGGAGAAATTCGCGCTCCTCGCATGCGGCCAGGGTGCGGACAGCGAAATGGATGCTGCATCTCTGGCGGAATCGGCTGACGATGCGTCTAAGACGGATGTGCGCCTTTTTGCGCCTGAAACTAACGCGCATTGCGGTAAGCCTTTCTATTACCCCTAA